>SJYC01007775.1:0-153158 GCA_006408675.1 Madoqua kirkii | reverse complement strand
ATTCCTTAGGAAATTTTGGAAAGAAGATCATTTTAAGTTAAAGAAAATAATTTTAAAAGAGCAGAAATTAATGAATTTGAAATTAAAAAATTGATAAGAGAAAATTAATGAAAGTAAAAGTTGATTCTTTGAAAAGATCTTTGAAAAGATTAATAAAACTAATAAACTTCTACCGATGCAACCCAATAAAATAAAGAAGTAACAAATTAATACTAGAAATGAAAGTTCATTACCACTAATATCATGGACAC
The DNA here is from genome assembly GCA_006408675.1 of Madoqua kirkii. Classification (NCBI taxonomy): domain Eukaryota; kingdom Metazoa; phylum Chordata; class Mammalia; order Artiodactyla; family Bovidae; genus Madoqua; species Madoqua kirkii. The sequence continues at coordinate 152,907 of SJYC01007775.1, read as the reverse complement.
AAAGAGTGATAAAGGAATACTATCAACAACTCTGTGTTCACAAATATGCTAAATTTGAAGAAAAAGAATAACTCCCTAAAAGACATGATCAACTAAAACTCAAGGATAAACAAAAAATCTAAATAGACCAATGCATGTGTTAAGTCACTTCAGTTGTGTCTGGCTCTCTGCGACCCTATGGTAGCCCGCCAACCTCCTTTGTTTATGGGATTTGCCAGGCAAGAATACTGGAGTGGATTGTCATGCCCTTCTCAAGGGGATCTTCTTGACCCAGGAACTGAACCCACATTCCCTCTATCTCCTGCACTGGCAGGCAGGTTCTTTACCACTAGCGCCACCTGGGAAGCCCCAACAGAGCTATATGTGTTCAGGAAATTGAACCAATAATTACAAAAAAGAAATCCTCAAACTCAGAAGCTTTCCCTGGGAAATTATATCAAACATTTAAGGAAGAAGTGATACTAACTTCTCTCAATCTTTCCCAAAATATAAAAACAAAGTGACCCATAATTAATTCACTCTGTGACACCAGCATTGCACTAACACCTAACTGAAAGCTGGTATCTCTCATGAAAATAAATGCAAAAATCTTTCACACAGTATTATAACTGAATTTAACTCTAGATTAAAAGAATCATATACCATGACCAGATGGAATTTATGCCACTTATAAGGGCTAATTCAATACTATAGTAATAATAATCAATCAGTATAATTCACTGCATTAAAAATATATAAAAAATAAACATCACTCACTGATTATTTTATAAAGCTCAGAAAACTAGAAATAGAAGATAATTTCCTTCACTTGAAGTAAAACATTTACAGCTCTACAGCTTAACATCAAACATGAAGCATCTGGCAAGATAGCAGATGCTTTATCACAAATATCAGAAACAATATAAGGATATACTCTTTCACAACAAAAATATATAAAAAATAAACATCACTCACTGATTATTTTATAAAGCTCAGAAAACTAGAAATAGAAGATAATTTCCTTCACTTGAAGTAAAACATTTACAGCTCTACAGCTTAACATCAAACATGAAGCATCTGGCAAGATAGCAGATGCTTTATCACAAATATCAGAAACAATATAAGGATATATCTCTTTCACAACTCCTATACAACATTTTATTGGAAGACCTAGTTAGCTTATTTTCAAGAAAAGTAAGTAAAATGTATAAAGATAATAAATAAGACTTTTCCTGTTCATAGATAACATGGGATTTTTAAAAATCCCAAACAGTTGACAAATAGCCTGGAACTAAAAAGCAGGTATTGCACAGTTGTTGGATATAAGGTTAGTATTCTAAAAATTGATAACTTTTCTATATTCAAGCAATATACAACTGGAATCTGAAAAAAACTAGCACTGAGAATAATGAAATACATAGATGTAAATCTAAGAAAGCACACACAGAATTTAAAAATTCTAGTAAAACAAAAGGTCTAAAGAACTGAAATTTCATGTTAATTAGATGAAAGACTTGAAGTTATTATTATATTACCAACTTCATCTATAATTTCAGCACCATCTCAATCAAAATCACAGCCATCCTTTATCTGTGGATAAGACAAAGAACAAAAAATAATCAAGAAGATACTAAACAAGAATAAAATTACAAGGCTTACATTACCAATTTCAAGAGTCTTTATAAAGCTATGTTAGTTAGGGCAACACGGTATTGGGGAAACAATTGAAACATTGGTCATTAGAACAGAAAAAAAGCTCATAAATAGACAACACAAATATAGGCAACTGATCTATGTTCCTGCAATCACAAAGGAACAGAGGCAATTTCAATAAATAAAGGACAAACTTTTTAACAAATACTACCAGAGGAGTTGTATGTCAATATTTAAAACAGAATAAACATATAAACAAGCATTATACCTTTCTCAAAAATGATCTCAAAATCATAGATCTAAGTTTAAAATGCAAAATTCTTAGTAGAAAACCTAGGAGAAAGCCTATATGACCTAATGATCATGAGTTTTTAGATTCAACAATATACAACTGGAATCTGAAAAAAACTAGCACTGAGAATAATGAAATACATAGATGTAAATCTAAGAAAGCACACACAGAATTTAAAAATTCTAGTAAAACAAAAGGTCTAAAGAACTGAAATTTCATGTTAATTAGATGGAAGACTTGAAGTTATTATTATATTACCAACTTCATCTATAATTTCAGCACCATCTCAATCAAAATCACAGCCATCCTTTATCTGTGGATAAGACAAAGAACAAAAAATAATCAAGAAGATACTAAACAAGAATAAAATTACAAGGCTTACATTACCAATTTCAAGAGTCTTTATAAAGCTATGTTAGTTAGGGCAACACGGTATTGGGGAAACAATTGAAACATTGGTCATTAGAACAGAAAAAAAGCTCATAAATAGACAACACAAATATAGGCAACTGATCTATGTTCCTGCAATCACAAAGGAACAGAGGCAATTTCAATAAATAAAGGACAAACTTTTTAACAAATACTACCAGAGGAGTTGTATGTCAATATTTAAAACAGAATAAACATATAAACAAGCATTATACCTTTCTCAAAAATGATCTCAAAATCATAGATCTAAGTTTAAAATGCAAAATTCTTAGTAGAAAACCTAAGAGAAAGCCTATATGACCTAATGATCATGAGTTTTTAGATTCAACACCAAAAGTACAATCCATATGGAAGAAAAAACTGGTAATTTCATTAAAAGTACAAGTCTAAGATCTGTGAAATACACTGTCATTAGAATTGAAAGTAAAGACACAGACTTAGAGAATATATTTTCCAAAGATATTTTTGATATGCAAAAAAATTTTTATAACTCAACAATAAGAAAACAAGCAACTCAGTTTTAAAACTGAACAAAAGAAGAGTTCAGAGACCTTATCAATGAATATATATAGATGAAAAATAAAATACGAAAATATGTACTACATCATACTTCATTAAGGAATTATGAATTAAAACAGTAATGAAATATCACTATACAAGTATTATAATAACTATAGTTTAAAATATATTCATATTACAAATTTCTGGCAAGGATGCAGAGCAACAGGAATGCTAATCCATTAGTAGAGGAAATGGAAATTGCATAACTTTGGAAGATAATTTGGATGTTTCTTACAAATCTAAATGTAACCTTGCCATATGATCTTTCAGCCAAAATCGAGACACTTAACTGATCTGAAATGTTATGTCCACACAAAAGCCTACATATGAATATTTTTAGCAGATTTATTCTTATTCTATGAAAAGGAAGCCACCAGTAGCCCCATTAATAGGTAAATGTATAAACAAGTTGTAGCACAATATAGTGTAATATTATTAAATAATTAAAATGAGTTATTAAGCCACATCAAGGGCTTCTCTGATAGCTCAGTTGGTAAAAAGTCCACTTGCAGTGCAGGAGATCCCAGTTCAATTCCTGGATCAGGAAGATCCACTGGAGAAAGGATAGGCTACCCACTCCAGTATTTTTGAGATTTCCTGGTAGCTCAGTTGGTACAGAATCTACCTGCAATGCAGGAGACCTAGGTTTGATCCCTGGCTTGGGAAGATCCCCTGGAGAAGAGAAAGGCTACCCACTCCAGTATTATGGCCTGGAGAATTCAATTGGCTGTATAGTCCATGCGGTCACAAAGACTCAGACATGACTGAGCAACTTTCATTTTCACTAAGTCACAAAAGGTATGAATCAACTGTAAATGCATATCACTAAGTGAAAGAGGCCAATCTGTATTTATGATTTCAGTTGTAGAAAAACCTAGAAAAGTCAAAACTACACAGACAGAAAAAAAAAATTGATAGTTCCCAGGGATTTGTGGTGCCAGAGTATGTTTGAATAGTTAAATTCAGGGCATGTTTTAAAGTGGTGACTGTATCCTATATGTAATTGCATTTGCGGGTACATGATGTTATCCATTTGTCAAAATGAATACAACCTTATAGTTCAAAGAGTAAATCTTAACATATGCAAATTAAAAAAATTAATTTAGTATGTTGAAGAATCCCAGGAAGGAATGAAAAATAGGGCAAAACAATCTAATTGTATTTAAAATGTCTGAAATGACCTTTCTGAAGAGAATAGGGGGAAATGTGTTGACCACAAGCACTTTGGAAATGAAAGACATAAGTAAATTTAGAAACAAAAGAAATTTTTAATCAGCACCATATTCTAGCTGATAACAATGTGTTCCCATGAAGTTATAGATTAAGAATTCTGATATTGCTATACATGTATGCTGGTATTGAAAATTGATGACTGATGGTAGGTGAAAGCCACGTTTCTCACTATTGCAGTGAGAGTTTATAAAGAAGTCAAAGGGGAAACCAGAATAGTCCATGCAGTAATCATATAGAGGTGAAGACCACAGTGTGAACTCCTATTTAACTGAAGTTCAGACATATACATATGCAAATATTTATGGATTGAAGTGTATAGATAGGTTGTATTCACACATATACTTCCTTGTTCTGCTAGTTGGGAGGGTCTAGAAACAATGCAGGCCTCACTGCAGCAAGCAGACCAAGCACCCAGATGATGGCTTCTGATTTCACTCATTAATAAAATGAAACAGGGCTCCCGTGAGAAAGGACAAATTTTAGGCCCAGGGCAGGAGAAACACAAATGAGCCTGGAGTAGTTTAAAGTGATAGAAAGTAATGAAACACTCCAAAACCAAAAGAGAGAGAAAAAAACCTACACAAAATGATGTAATGTGCTCAATTGCTCAGTCAAGTACAACTCTTTGCGAACCCATGGACAGTGGCCTGCCAGATCCCTCTGTCCATGAGATTTTTCAGGCAAGAATATCAGAAGGGGTTACTATTTCCTCCTTTAGGGAATCTTCCCAACCTAGGAATTGAACCTAGGTCTCCTGCATCTCCTGCATTGGCATGTGAATTCTTTACCACTGAGCCATCTGTAGAGGTATGTACATGTTATACAGAATTTAACAGAGAATTCCACAGAAGAGACCCCCAAAACAAAGCAGGAAAATAGTTTGATCATATAAATCAATACAGAATAATTGGATTATAACCCAATCATAAAATAGCCATCCAAGATTCCATGCTGATATAAATAAAAGATTAAATAAATACATAAATAAATAAATAATGAAAGAATAGTGGTAAATCTCTCATGCAGCATAATTCCAAATACATATGCAGATACTATGACCTTAGGATGGGAGCACATACATCTCCACGCCATGTGTGGACTTCTTTCAAAAGAGTACACCATGAAATGAGGGAAGGAATAGAGTAATTATACAGGGAAGAAACCTGACAAACTATTTCAGCCAGGTTACCAATAATAGTTACCAGTTAGCATCAATAATGATAAGGCTTGTTGATAGCATATAACCTTGATATGAGGTAAAGAAATGGCACATTTCCTCTTTGTCCTTCCTCCCTCAAATTCACAACTCCAATGTAATCATGAGAAAAATTACATTAGACAAATCCCAATTGAAGAACATTATATAAAATTGTACCTGCTTTCAAAAATGTCAAGGTCATTAAAAACCAGGAGTGCCTGAGAAACTATCACAGATAAGAAAAGTCTTCAGAGACCTGACAATTAAATGTCATGCTGTATCTTGAATGGGAAATGCTGTAATAGCAAAGGACATTGGATAGAACTAAGGAACTATGACAAGGTAGAACTTTAATCAATGTTAATAACTCAATTGATCCATTATTAGTAATAGGGGAAATTTGGTGCAGAGTATATGAGACCTGATTGAAATATCTTGCAATGTTTCTATAAATCTCAAAAAAGTATTCTAAAAAATTCAAAAATTAAGCTTCATTTAAAATACCTGATAGTGTACTTTTACTAACGTTACCTATGTATTTAATTTCAATTGGACTCATAAGTCAATATCACTCAGTTTTCTTTTCATCCTAATCACCACCTGACATGCGAGCTTAGAGGTTTACTGCCCCTTCCCTAATTAAAATACAAGGATGAAAGTGGAGGTGGGGGGCTTTCCCAGTGGTTTAGTGGTTAAGACTTTTTACCTTCCAAGGCAGGGGGTGGGGTTTCAATCCCTGGCTGGAGCTAAGATCCTACATGTCTTGTGACCAAAAAAAAAAAAAACAAAACACACAAAAACCCCAACCCATAAAAGAGAAGCAATACTGTAAAGAATTCAATAAAACCTTTAAAAATGGTTCATTTTTAAAAAAATCTTAAAATAAAAGAAAGTAATGGGAGGAATTAAAAAAAAAAAGTGAAGGTGGCCCTCACTCCAGCAATGCTGGGAGAGAATGACTGTGAAGACATCCCTTTCCCAGTGAGAAACCCAGGCAGAAGGAGGGGAGGATGGCCTGGGAGTAGGACCACCCCTGGTAGGTACTGAGAACCACTTGAGCGGCCTGTGGGTCCAGGCCACACTGATGGACACTGATGGACGCTCGGTGGTCTAAACCACCCTCATCATGGGTAGCACAGTAGAACAAAGGGATCATGAAAGCTGTGAAGGTCATCCAGGAAAAGGCCCCTTGAGAGGCCCAGGCAGGGAGGTATGGGGCTCAGAGCCAGGCTCTCAGCTCCTCCCTGCCTGGTGGGCCAGGCCAGGCCAGGCCTGAGGCCTGACGATTCCCTTGGCCACAGGACCCTCCCTTCCAGTGGCTGGCGCCCCTAGGCCGTGCAGCAGGCACACCCCGCACATGCACACAGGTGAGCCACTCTGACTCAGAGCTCACCCCTGTCTGGCACCCAGCCGGTGGATGGCAGTTAGTCTTCAGCACCTTGGGCTAGGTCTGGGTATAAAGGCAGCAGGCCTGGGCCTGGACCCGGAGCAGCGGGTGTCCAGGACCTCCTGGGGCCAGTCTGGCACCAGAGTGGGCCCCCTCTCTGGTGGTTTGGCACATGGACTCCAGAAAATGCAGGGGAGCAGACATCTAGCCTGGTGAGCTTTCCTTCTCAGGAGGAGCTGGGCTGAGAGACCCCTTCCATTTCCAAAGGGAGCCCTGCTCCGTCGGAGGGGGATTGGGTAAGCCAGGCGCCAGGGGAGGAGGGCGGAGCTTGGCCCCACCTTCTCCAGGAAGTCTGGGAAGGGGAGCGAGCAGGGCTCTGCCCGGAACACACAAGATGCTCGGTGCAAGACTGGGGGTGGGGCTGTCTCCCTCAGCACCGTCTCCATGGAAACCTCTTTGCTGATGCAGGCCCGCCCAATGGGGCGGATCAAAGAGCCCAGTGAGTGAGCATTTTGTAGGCATCTGGGCTGGCCCTGTGCCCCTGGCTACAGGGCCCTTCTGCCCACGGGGGCATGTGTGGCTGCCCTGGGCAGGCGGGGAGATGGGCGCCATGGTGAGGTCTCTACCTCCTGACTCGTGGCTTCTAAAATTTGGACTTTCTGCTTGGTCTCTCCAGTGTCTGGAGACTGCGCTCAACGTACCTGACACTGTGACCCCAGGGCAAAGGTGGCTCAGAGGGTCTTGGGTGGGCCCTGGGGATGTGAGCAGCCCCCAGAGGCACTGGTCACTTGCTGCACAGCCCATTGGCACTGGCCACTTCCTCCAAGGCCATTCCTGCACCATTGTGGGAAGAGGGGAAACCACCCTGAACACGTGCCCAGAACCGGCACTGGATGGGAGTCCAGATGCTGGCTGAAGGCCTGGCCTCCATACCAGCGGCTCCCCACCATCCTTCCCACCCCCCAACCCGAGCAGACCAGAGCCAGAAGCTGGCTCTGAGTTAGGGGGGTGGTTTCTTCCCTCCAATTGTCATAGGTCCTCGCAGCCCGGTGCCCTGAAGCTTATTCCCTGGTGGAAACGGCCCTGCCCCTGGGGCTGGGCTCTCACACGCGTGGGGGCGGGAAGCCTGAAAAATAACATCATTACCGCCCCGCCCGAACCTGGCCTGGTTAGTAGTGGGACCTGTCCAGGCAAAGGCCTTAGTCGAGCGGTCTGGCAAATTACCGGGTAGCTGTCGGAGCGGAGCCCAAGCGCAGAGTGCGTGCAGCAGGCTCCTTATTAGGCTAATTACGGCTCTGGGGCCCCATACGACACGAAACGAAGACAATCTCAGCGCTGGCCAGGATGGCAGATCTAAGGTGGTGTTAGCCTTGGGAGGAGTCTTGCCAAAGGAAGGAGGGAGACAGACAGAAGAGGAGGTGGGGACCCCAGGAGGGGTCTGCAGACCCCATAGTGGTCCCCAAACTCTGCCCCCCCCTTCCTCATCTGTCAAGTTGATCCTTCTGCGTGTATGAGGTGCCAAGAACCGGGTTTGGTCCCTAATAATGTTATTAAGAAAACTGGCTTCCAGCTGTACACAGATCAGTTCATTTAATCCTGGCAACGAACCCATAAAAATGAGGAGTCCGAGGCCTGGCGAGGTCGAGTGACTGCCTAGCTAGCTGTCAGAGCCCGGAACCCAGAAGCAGCGCCTTGCCGGGAAGGAGAGCCAGGCCCAAGAACCTGCCAGAACCGGAACAGACAAACGAGTGGGATGTGGCCTCAGAGCCGCCCCAGTGCCCCTCCCTGGAGGGCCGGGCCCTCAGGCTTCCGGCCTGCTGGACTTCTCAGCTCCGAAGCCAAGGCAGAGTCCCGAGGGGAGCAGAGGCTCACGCGCCCCAGGCCTTGCTCATGGAGTCCCCGTGGGCGCGGTCCAGCAGCAAGCTTGGCTCTTGTCTGGTAATTACGGTAATTAGGTAATTACGCCGGGCGTGGCCTGGGCCCAGCGCCAGGTGACCTACCTGTCCGCCAAGCACACCACTGCCCTAAGCTGACCTCCAGGCCCTGGCCTCCCTCAACACCCTCCCCCACCCCAGGCACCTTCTCAATTTCGACTGCGTGGGAAATGACCCCGGGCTGTCTGGGCGGCAGAGTCAAAGACAAGACAAGGACTGGAGGAAGGAGGAGGCCCAGGGGGTTCACAAGGTAGGGGTGGGGGTTGGGGGAAGGATGGCACTGGCTAAGTGAGCTCAGGAGCCTGTTTTCTTAGCTGCCAAGCGATGCTCTCAACATGGTCCTTTATTCATACCTGCACTTGGTGAACTTGGGTGAATTTGTATTAGGCACTTACTCCCACAGTTTCAGCAAACTCTGGGAGATAGTGAAGGCCAGGGAAGCCTGGCGTTCTGCAATCCATGGGGTTCTCCACTTGGCGACTGAGCAACAATAACAACTTACTCCTGTATCAGACGCTGCCCCAGGCACCCAGAAGCCATATGCAGACACTTGGCAGGAGGCTGGGCTGCGCTTAGTCACTCCATCCTGTCTTTGAGACCCCATGGACTGTAGCACACCAGGCTCCTCTGTCTGTGGGGGTTTTCCAGGCAAGAATACTGGAGTGGGTTGCCATGCCCTCCTCTAGGGGATCTTCCCAGCCCAGAGATCAAACCCAGGTCTCCTGGACTGTGGGAGGATTCTTTACTATCTGAGCCTGGGGGAAGCCCAAGAATACCGGAGTGGGTAGCCTATCCCTTCTCCAGGGGATCTTCCCGACCCAGTAATCGAACCAGAGTCTCCTGCATTGCAGCAGGATTCTTTACCAGCTGAGCTACCAGGGAAACCCAATGAGGGAGGTAGGGAACATCAAAGAGAAAAAAGAGAAGGGCGATGGCAGTGAGGAGAGAAGGAAAAGTAGATTCAGGGGGCACCTTCAGACTGGATGAAAATTATCTATCTAACCTTGTAGTGATGGTTACATGTGTCTGGGAATATACTAAAATCCAGTGAACTGTGTACATCAAATAGGTGAATTGTATGATATATAGATTATATCTCAATAAAGTTGTTGTAGGAAAAAAAGTACACCTAGAGAAATCTTGCTACCACTCGAATCCCCTCTGCCCACAGTCACATGACTTCTTTTTACAAAAACTGATATATAAAAAAATTTTTAATATCCTCTACTTTCTTACACAAGTGGTAGTATCTTATAGGTACTATTTGACATTTTACCTTAAACACACACACACACACACACAACTTAGACCCTCTAAGGCTGGCTATTCCCATCTGTGCCCTGTTTTTTTTTTTAATTGTTTATTTTTTTGGCCACACCACAAGGCATATGGGATCTTAGTTCCCTGACCAGGGATTGAAACTTCGCCCTCCTGCACTGGAAGGCAGCATCTTAACCACTGGACCACTGGGGAAGTCCCTGTGCCCTGCTTTTTGATGAGGTCACATACTCCCTGGTGGGGCGAACACCCAGACTTGCCTGTGGCTTGATTCCCCAGGGAAGGTGCCCTGATCTGAGAGTGTATTCTCCCCACTGTGGCCACAGAACAGCCTTGCTCTCCTTTCAGCCACGCAGATGGTGTTTGTCCAAAGACAACTCTATCTTCTCATCTGTAAACCAGCTATTGTGGGAATCAAGCTTGTTGGCACAGGTCAGGGGTGTAGAACAGTGTCTGGGACATAATGAACATGATTTGAGTGAGATTCCAGAGGGTAAAATTAAAGTGTTGGCTGCAAAGGAGCAAGAATCACAGTGGGACCAAACTTCCCATCAAAAGCACTGGGTATAAGAAGATGTAAGTATTTTGAACCTGGTTTTCCATATAGGCATATAGTCTTTGGAAAGACTGAGTGTTCAGACCCAACCACCACAGTAAATACTGCAATAAAGCGAGTCTCATGAATTTGGGGACCTCCCAGTGTATATAAAATTTATATTTATACTTTAGGAAGTGTGCAGTAGCGTTGTCTAACATTGTACACACATAATTAAAAATTATTTGTTGTTTAGTTGCTCAATCGTGTCCAACTCCGTGCAACCCTATGTACAGACTGTAGCCTGCCAGGATCCTCTGTCCATGGGATTTTCCCAGTAAGAATACTGCAGTGGGTTGACATTTCCTCTTCCATAATTAAAAATACTTTATTGCTAAAAAATGCTGTCATCTGACAATGCAGCATTGCCACAGACCTTCAACTTGTGACAATCAAAATATCTTTGATATGCAATAAAACGAGGTCTGCTTGTACTCGGCCAAATTACCAGCCACGTATGCAGCAGAACATCAGTATTGTCACACCTTCAAGGATTCAAAAACATACAAGCCTCCCACACATCCTTTATTGGACAGTTACTAGAGGATGTTTTTCAGCAAAGTGATAAAGAAAACAGAAAAACATGGTATTTGGACTCCAAAATTACTGTCCTGAGGCAGGAAAGAAAGTCCCAGAGTTGACAGCTCAGCACAGCCAGGTAGGGGCGAGAGTAAGGAAAGGGCTGGGGAGGAGTTCTTAAAACAAAGAAACTGAGGCTCAGGCTGAGGCACCTTATTAGTTTGCTAACATGAAGGAAGAAAGGCATTAAACACTACAGAGAGGGACTACCCTGGTGGTCCAGTGGTTAAGAATGCAGGGGATATGGGTTTGATCTCTGGTTCAGAAAGATTCCACAAGCCACAGAACAACTAAGCCCGTGTACCGTGACTACTGAGCCCACGCTCTAGAGTCTGAGCACTGCCACAAACAGTAGCTCCCACTCTCAGAGAGTGAGACTGCATGAGCAACAAAGACCCAGCATAGCCAAAAATTAAGTAAATATTTAATTAAAAAACATAAAAACTACAGAGAAAAACAGGTATACTACAAAATTAAGTTCCAGATACAAGGCAAACTAAAATGAGATATGATTTTTAACTACTGTAGGTCTGTGAAATGTGCTCATCCAATTTGCCCTGGATGCTAAAAATATTTTCTTGGAATGGTCCAAGATGAGGATAACTGTAGGTTCACAGAGAAGACTCTGCCTTCATATCAGGAAGCCCATTAATCACAAAACCTGAGGACAGATAAATGTTCCCCTGAGGCTTTAGGGAATAACCAACAAGATATTTAAAAACAGAAATGATAAAAGGCTTGTCCCTGGAGTGGTGGAACTTTCCAGGGGGAGTGTCAGGGGTGAGTGGGGAAGAGAGAAACATTTTATCACTACGTTTTGGGAGGGTATTCTTTGGTTGTTTAGGTGACTCAGTGGTAAAGAATCTGCCTGCCAATGCAGGAGACACAGGAGATGTTAGATTTGATTGGTTGAGAAGATCCCCTGGAAAAGGGAATGGCAACCCATTCCTGCATTCTTGCCTGGAGAATCACATGGACAGAGGAACCTGGAGGGGTAGACTCCATGGGCTCACAAACTGTCAGACATGACAGCATGCATGCACACGTGTGCGCGCACAAACACACATGCACATTTGGTTGTTTAATCTTGTTCATATGTATTACTTTGATTAAAATTCATAACTGTTAAACAGGAAAGCTATGATCACATGACTCCCAAAGTTCACCATGCCATGATCCACAGAGTAAATATAGTTTGCTGTTTTATTTTATAAAACATTTTCACTGGCACTTTTGCAATTAGTTTTATAGCCCATGTGTAAGGAGAATGCGTCCTGTATACCCTATTGTATACAAGAAGGGGAAAAAAGACCAGTTTCAAATATTTACCTAACAGCACAGTGCCAGAGGGGCTGGGGATGGGGTGGGTGAAGAAGAAGAATAATGATAAGTATAATAGCTACCCCCATCCCCCAGGTGGATGCTTCAAGGTACCAGAGCAGGTAAAGGACCCCTTCCTGACCTCAGGGCCACACCCTCCATAGTTTCGTATCAATGAAGCTTTCTTTTGTTTCTGAGGATCCCAGTGCCTGCTTCCTCTTCTCACAGTTCTATTTTTATTTTTGGTCACTGCTTATGGCTTGTGTCCTAGCCAGTGGCTGTGCTCCCAGTGCCAGACCCCTTGGAAGCACCCATATTTCAGGAGCAGAGCTCCTGGAATAGGCACAGCCTGCTGACCTGCTGGAGGAGCCCAAATGACACACATGGGCTCCATCCGTGGACAGTGTAAAATTGTCCAACATTTCACACCTGAAGCAAATATGGAGAAGGTGACAACCCCAGAGCTCCCACCACCCAGCTCAACTCCTAAATAAATGCTGTGTTGAAGGTACCCGTGAAAGCCCTTGGGTCCTTCTAAGCCACCTGAGCCTGCCCTCACCACGTCCTCTGGACTCCAGGATATGGGTACCAATGTTGATGCTTGAGGAACAGGTTCATGGCTTCAGGTGCTTTCCAGATTTCACAATCTGGCCGCTACAGCAGTCTTCCTGTTTGCAGCTCGCCTTCTTTGTGCAGCAGTGTTTTGGATATCATAAGGTTAACATCTTGGATTCTGCATTGGTCACAGCACAGATGCGCAGACAGCCAGTGGACGTGTCCCTCCTTATGTGGATGCATGAGGGGGCCTTTGGGTGTGTCCAGGTTTTGTTCTCCTGGAAGGTACTGCTCTGAAAGCTGGTGGACATCTCCTGGAGGTGAGGTAGGTGCCCCCAAGTTAGCTTCGGCAAGTTTTTAGCCTCACAAAACTGCTATTGAAATATTTTTAATTATGGTTTTAATTGGAGGATTATTGCTTTATAATATCCTATTAGTTTCTGCCATACATCAACACAAATCAGCCATCAGTATTTATATGTCTGTCATTCTAAACATTATCAGTTCAGTTCAGTTCATTTCAGTCGCTCAGTCGTGTCTGACTCATTGCAACCCCATGCAGCATGCCAGGCCTCCCTGTCCATCACCAACTCCTGGAGTCTATCCAAACCCATGTCCATCGAGTCAGTGATGCCATCCAGCTGTCTCATCCTCTGTCGTCCCCTCTTCCTCCTGCCCCCAATCCCTCCCAGCATCAGGGTCTTTTCCAATGAGTCAACTCTTCACGTGAGGTGGCCAAAGTATTGGAGTTTCAGCTTCAACATCAGTCCTTCCAATGAACACCAAGCACTGATCTCCTTTAGGATGGACTGGTTGGATCTCTTGCAGTCCAAGGGACTCTCAAGAGTCTTCTCCAACACCACAGTTCAAAAGTGTCAATTCAAAAAAGAAAAAAAAAAGGGTCAATTCTTTGGCACCGAGCTTTCTTCACCATCCAACTCTCACATCCATACATGACCACTGGAAAAACCATAGCCTTGACTAGACAGACTTTAGTTGGCAAAGTAATGTCCCTGCTTTTGAATATGCTATCTACGTTGGTCATAACTTTTCTTTCAAAGAGTAAGCGTCTTTTAATTTCATGGCTGCAGTCACCATCTGCAGTGATTTTGGAGCCCAAAAAAACAAAGTCTGACATTATTTCCACTGTTTCCCCATCTATTTGCCATGAAGTGATGGGACCAGATGCCATGATCTTCGTTTTCTGAATGTTGAGCTTTAAGCCAACTTTTTCACTCTCCTCCTTCACTTTCATCAAGAGGCTTTTTAGTTCCTCTTCACTTTCTGCCATAAGGGTGGTGTCATCTGCATATCTGAGGTTATTGATATTTCTCCCAGCAATCTTGATTCCAGCTTGTGTTTCTTCCAGCCCAGCGTTTCTCATGATGTACTCTGCATAGAAGTTAAACAAGCAGGGTGACAATATACAGCCTTGACCTACTCCTTTCCCTATTAGGAACCAGTGTGTTGTTCCATGTCCAGTTCTAACTGTTGCTTCCTGACCTGCATATAGGTTTCTCAAGAGGTCAGATGGCCTGGTATTCCCATCTCTTTAAGAATTTTCCATAGTTTCTTGTGATCCACACAGTCAAAGGCTTTGGCATAGTCAATAAAGCAGAAATAGATGTTTTTCTGGAACTCTCTTGCTTTTTCCATGATCCACCAGATGTTGGCAATTTGATCTCTGGTTCCTCTGCCTTTTCTAAAAGCAACTTGAACATCTGGAAGTTCTTGGTTCACATATTGCTGAAGCCTGGCTTGGAGAATTTTGAGCATTACTTTACTAGCATGTGAAATGAGTGCAATTATGTGGTCATTTGAGCATTCTTTGGCATTGCCTTTCTTTGGAATTGGAATGAAAACTGACCTTTTCCAGTCCTGTGGCCACTGCTGAGTTTTCCAAATTTGCTGGCATATTGAGTGCAGCACTTTCACAGCATCATCTTTCAGGATTTGAAATAGCTCAACTGGAATTCCATCACCTCCACTAGCTTTGTTCGTAGTGATGCTTCTAAGGCCCACTTGACTTCACATTCCAGGATCTGGCTCCAGGTGAGTGATCACACCATCGTGATTATCTGGGTTGTGAAGATCTTTTTTGTACAGTTCTTCTGTGTATTCTTGTAACCTCTTCTTAATATCGTCTATCTTCTGTTAGGTCCATACCATTTCTATCGTTTATTGAGCCAATCTTTGCATGAAATGTTCCCTTGGTATCTCTAATTTTCTTGAAGAAAATTCTGACAGAATGTGGTCCACTGGAGAAGGGAATGGCAAACCACTTCACTATTCTTGCCTTGAGAACCCCATGAACAGTGTGAAAAGGCAAAAAGATAGGACACTGAAAGATGAACTCCCCAGGTTGGTAGCCCAATATACTACTAGAGATCAGTGGAGAAATAACTCCAGAAAGAATGAAGGGGTGGAGCCAAGGCAAAAACAATACCCAGTTGTGATATGACTGGTGATAGAAGCAAAGTCCGATGCTGTAGAGAGCAGTATTGCATAGGAACCTGGAATGTTAGGTCCATGAATCAAGGCAAATTGGAAGTGGTCAAACAAGAGATGGCAAGACTGAACGTCAAGTCAACATTCTAGGAATCAGCGAACTAAGATGGACTGGAATGGGTGAATTTAACAAAGATGACCATTATATCTACTACTCTGGGCAGGAATCCCTTAGAAGAAATGGAGTAGCCATCATCGTCAACAAAAGAGTCTGAAATGCAGTACTGGATGCAATCTCAAAAATGACAGAATGATCTCTGTTCGTTTCCAAGGCAAACCATTCAGTATCATGTTAATTCAAGCCTATGCCCCAACCAGTAATGCTGAAGAAGCTGAAGTTGAACGGTTCCATGAAGACCTACAAGACCTTTTAGAACTAACATCTAAAAAAGATGTCCTTTTCATTATAGGGGACTGGAATGCAAAAGCAGGTAGTTAGGAAACACTTGGAGTAACAGGCAAATTTGGCCTTGGAACATAAAATGAAGCAGTGCAAAGGCTAATAGAGTTTTGCCAAGAGAATGCACTGGTCATAGCAAACACCCTCTTCCAACAACACAAGAGAAGACTCTACACATGAACATCACCAGATGGTCAACACTGAAATCAGATTGATTATATTCTTTGCAGCCAAAGATGGTGAAGGTCTATACAGTCAGCAAAAACAAGAATGGGAGCTGACTGTGGCTCAGATCGTGAACTCCTTATTGCCAAATTAACACTTAAATTGAAGAAAGTAGGGAAAACCATTAGACCATTCAGGTATGACCTAAATCAAGTCCCTTATGATTATACAGTGGAAGTGAGAAATAGATTTAAGGGATAGATCTAATAGACAGAGTGCCTGATGAAATATGGACGGAGGTTCGTGACATTGTACAGGAGACAGGGATTAAGACCATCCCCATGGAAAACAGAAATGCAGAAAAGCAAAATGGTGTCTGAGGAGGCCTTACAAATAGCTGTGAAAAGAAGAGAAAGGAAAAGCAAAGGAGAAAAGGAAAGATATTTCCATCTGAATGCAGATTTCCAAAAAATAGCAAGGAGAGATGAGAAAACCTTCCTCAGTGATCAATGCAAAGAAATAGAGGAAAACAACAGAACTGGAAAGACTAGAGGTCTTTCCAAACATACCTGAGTAGTTTTGAAATTTAGAGAATTAGTGAAAATAAGTAAGCAAAAGTAACCTACGCTTTCCACTACTTAAGATAGCGAATGCTTGATCTTTTTCTTTTACCAGTATTTTTTTCTGTGATGATAAATATGTAATCACACTTACATAGCTATAGAGAACATTTAAAAAAAAAAATGTAGATACTTCCCTGATGGTCCAAGAGCTAAGACTCTATTTTCATTGTTGGGGTCTAGGTTCAGTCCCTGGTTGGGGAACTAAGATCCCACAAGCTACATGGCATGGCCAAAAAGAAAAATGTGATTATACGTTGCATGTTGCTTTATAACCTGCCTTTTCACTTAATAATATAGTGGATATGGAACATACTGGATGTTACATGGTTTCTTTAACTACCCCCTATTCCTATTTATGCTATTTAAAACGTTTCGGTAATTTTAACAAATAACTTTAACTTTTTTATTATTTAACATTTGCTGCATTCATAAGAGTATGTGTAGTAGAGGGGGCTTTCCTGGCAGTCCAGTGGTTAAGAATCTGCCCACCAATGCAGGGGATATCGGTTTGATCCCTAGTCCGGGAAGATCCCACACATCTTGGAGCAGCTAAGCCTGTGCACCACAACTACTAAGCCCGTGCTCTAGAGCCCGTCCTCTACAAGAGAAGAGAAGCCATGGCAATGAGAAGCCTGAGCACCACCGCTAGAGAGTAGCTCTTGCTCCCCACAACTACAGAAAGCCCTGAAAGCAGGGCTGAAAGCAGTGAAGATTTATCACAGCAAAAAAAAAAAAAAAAAAGGAATATATGTATATATACATATATACATATATATATGTATATATATATATATATAAAATGGAAATTTCGACCCCCCGCCCCAGCAAGATCTCATCTCTGACACTTGCTGGGTGTACCTCCCTACCCTGTGTCCCCCGCCACAGAGGATTTGGGGTGTGCGCTTCCACTGCAGTCAAAGTGGAACACTAGCAGCTGTGTTCCCGAATGGAAAGTTCACAGAAGAAATCCCCCAGACCGTGGCTGGGAGAGAGTGGTGGAGTCCTGGATGAGCTACCCTCCCAGATCTGGGTCCAGGCAGTTAACCCTCTGGAATGTGCTTATGGTTGCAAAGAGCAGGAGATGAATGGCCAGCATAAAAAAATCTACAAATAATAAATACTGGAGGCTGTGTGGAGGAAAGGGAACCCTACTACACTGTTGGTGGGAATGTAAATTGGTATAGCCACTATGTAGAGAAGTATGGAGGTTCCTCAAAAAACTAGAAATAGAGGCCATATGTTCCAGGAATCAGAGAAGGCAATGGCACCCCACTCCAGTACTCTTGCCTGGAAAATCCCATGGATGGAGGAGCCTGGTAGGCTGCAGTCCACGGGGTCGCTAGGAGTCGGACACGACTGAGCGATTTCACTTTCACTTTTCATTTTCATGCATTGGAGAAGGAAATGGCAACCCACTCCAGTGTTCTTGCCTGGAGAATCCCAGGGATGGGGGAGCCTGGTGGGCTGCCGTCTCTGGGGTTGCACAGAGTTGGACACGACTGAAGCGACTTAGCAGCAGCAGCAGCAGCAGCAGTTCCAGGAATCCCACTTGTGGGTATATAACTGGAGAAAACCATAATTCAAAAAGACACACATATCCCACCATTTATTGCAGCATTGTCTACAACAGCCCAGGACACGGAAGCAACCTAAATGTTCATGAACAGAGGAATGGATAAAGAAGATGTGGTACATATACAATGGACTATTACTCAGCCATAAAAAATAATTAAATAATGCCATTTGCAGCATCATGGATGGACCTAGAGACTGTCATCAAATGTTAAGTAAGTCAGACAGAGAAAGACAAATATATGCTATCATTTGTATGTGGAATCTTAAAAAGTAGATCAAATGAACTTATTTATAAAATAGAAATAGAGTCACAGATGTAAAAAACAAACATGGTTATTAAAGGGGGGAGGGATAAATTAGGAGATTAGGATTGACATATGTACAGTACTATACATAAGATGGGGCTTCCCAGGTGGTTCAGCAGGTAAAGAAGATGCCTGCCAATGCAGAAGATGCAGGACACTTGGATTCAAACCCTGGGTCAGGAAGATCCCCTGGAATACAAAATGACAACCCACTTCACTATTCTTGCCTGGACAACTCCATGGACAGAAGAGCCTGGAGGGCTACAGTTCATGGGGTTGCAGAGTCAGACATGACTGAGGACCCATGCGTTATATATAAAACAGATAACCAACAAGGACACACTGCATAGCACAGGAAACTATACTCAATACTCTGTAATGACCTATATGGAAAAGAATCTAAAAAAGAGTGGATATATGTATAACTGAATCATTTTGCTGTACAGCAGAAACAACATTGTAAAATAACTATACATCAATAAAAAATTAATAAAAAGGAAAGAAAGGAAAAGCACGAGACAGACAGAGAGGGGAGTAGCTTACATTCATCAGGGCCAGAGTTTGATACTCATTTCCCAGAGCAATAATGGATCACCAAGCAGCAGCCCTTGTGTGGCTGGTGTGTGTGCTGATGACTCCTCCTGGGAGGTCCAAGGAGAAGCCTATTGACTGTGTAAACCATATTGATAATTATTGCTGGTACTCACGCCGGACTCCTCTGGAATTCACAGATAGCTCGTGGCTCGTTGTATTAATAGATGTTGGGAATGGAAGATACCCTGATGGGGCCAGGGGTAAAGGACTATCCCAGGGGCCACTCACTCCTGTGGAACTGTGTTCCTAAATGAGGGTGACCACGATGTGAAACTACAGTGGTCCCCATGCTTCTTGGTCAACATCTGCTGTTCTGGGGGCCGCTACTGCAGGATCTCTGACCCTGGCTGTCACCAGGTCAATATGCTTTCCTCCTGGAAGGCCCTAGGAGTGGTGCTAATGGCAGAAAGTTCCCCAGAGGACAGAAGAGGTTTGACTGGGGGGCTGCTTGAGCCACTCATGTGCCTGGAATAAGTTGCACAGTCTAGCCTGCACCTCAAGGCCCTCTGTCTTGAGCCCAACTCAGCAAAGGCCAGTCCACATCCCATCAGGATTGCCAAGGCCATGAAGAGAGAGTTTTGGATTTTCTCTGAAATACACTGTGTCCTCATTTTGCCTCCCGCTCAGGCTCCCCTGCGGAATCCAGATCCCTACCTGGCAGTCCTGGCAGGTCTGCCTGTGCTGGGAACCCCTCTCCCCGACAGTGGGCCACTGGCAGGCCAGTGCCAGGAGATGGGAAATGCTTGGCCAGCCTCTGTCCTCCCAGTCAACACTCCCTCCACCAGACACACACCCCCTCCACCCACTCAAAGACAGCTCTGTGGTCAACTCCCTGCACCAGAGATCCGCTGCAGGCCAGGCTGGCCCGGCCGGGTCCCCCCAGTATTTGGTTGGGTAAGATGGGTCTGTCCCAGTCTGGAGTGGCACATGCTGGTGGCTCTGCTGCAGTCACATTCTCACTGACATCCTGTTGGCCCGCTGGTGCTAGAATTCTCAGTCTGGTAACCAAGTCATTGCCCAGTGCACACCTATGTGCACTTACCCCACACCCTCAGCATCGCACCTGACTGCCTTTAGTTTGAGCTTTTTACCTGATAAAAATGCAGAGGGAGAGGGACCCAGTGCTGAGGTCCCATCTGTACAGCCCCTTCCACAGCAGGCCATGGGGTGCTGTGTGGGGATGGGCAGTGGTGCCCTTGATGGGAATGTGATCCTGCAGGTGTCTGCCTTGCACCCTGCTGCAGTCCATGCACCACACTTGAGGTGCAGGGCGACCCCTTTACCCTGAGGCTAGGCACAGGCTAGTACATTTGCTTTTCAAGCAACTGGGAAAATCTATTGGTTTTCCCCCTCCCTTCTTCACCACTGGAGACCTCTTGGCGGTCTCCAGGGATCCCAAGTTCCTGAGATGGGGGCTATTTGAATGCCGGGCCCTGCTTGGAAAGGACGATGTCACAACCTATGGCTGCTTGTTTCCCATTGATATTTTTGAAGCTTTTAGGCTCTTAGCACACAATGGTTTATGGAAGTAGCTCCATCTTGCTTGCTGCTGTCTAGGGAGTTGTGAGCAACCAGAACTATCTCTGTAAGGCACAACCACAGTCGTCTAGGGAACATGTTCCCTCCCACCGAGACTGGGCTCCAGAAAGACTTTTGTTTGAAAACGTGTGCATGTTTTCCTGACTGTATGCAGGGGGCTTCCCTCCCCACCCCTCCTCCTCCTCTATGACACAGAAAACAAGCTCTCATCAGGAAATGCCTGGCAAGTGTGGATGGAGCTTTAGGAAAAGGCATCTTTGGTCACCTACAAGGCCTTCCTTTGTTATTGCTACTTTACATTTGTTCATGGTTTGCATGTAGCCTATGGAGAACAAGAGGTGATCACAGAAAAATCTGTTCTGGGTCTGCACCTGGTGGGCTGTGACTGTGGGTTGGAAGCACAACTGCGGTCCAGGACCCTGCCCCGCCCCTGCCTGGCACAGACCAGGCCTGCTGCAGGGAGCAGCTGGGCAGTTCATGACCATAAATTCAAGTGGGCTCTGGCATCAGCTGGACATCAGGGCTTCCCTGATAGCTCAGTTAGTAAAGAATTCGCCTACAATGCAGGAGACCCTGGTTCGATTCCTGGGTCAGGAAGATCCCCTGGAGAAGGGATAGGTTACCCCCTCTAGTACACTGGCATGGAAAATTCCATGGGGTCGCCAAGAGTTGGACATGACTGAGCGACTTTCACTGGGATCAACAGACATCACACTGCACCCCATATTCTGTGATCCCTGTCCCTGTCCCTGTGGTTCTAGGTTGGCTCCCTGTCTCTTATACACATCTTGAAGAGAGAGTTTTGGATTTTCACAGTTCATGACCATAAATTCAAGTGGGCTCTGGCATCAGCTGGACATCAGGGCTTCCCTGATAGCTCAGTTAGTAAAGAATTCGCCTACAATGCAGGAGACCCTGGTTCGATTCCTGGGTCAGGAAGATCCCCTGGAGAAGGGATAGGTTACCCCCTCTAGTACACTGGCATGGAAAATTCCATGGGGTCGCCAAGAGTTGGACATGACTGAGCGACTTTCACTGGGATCAACAGACATCACACTGCACCCCATATTCTGTGATCCCTGTCCCTGTCCCTGTGGTTCTAGGTTGGCTCCCTCGGTGTACTTCAGGGTCGGCTTCCAGGCTGACCTAGGGGCTGAGCTGGCTGCATACAGAGCATTTTCTGGAACAAGCACTGCACCTTGCACAGGAACTTGCCTTCTCAGAGCTCCTGGGGACTGGATTGGTGAGGCTGAGCTTTCTGGGGTGTGGGGAAAGTGATGAGCCAAGGGCACCAGGGTAGTGCGCCACCAGAACAATTTGTGCTTGTTGTTCAGTCACTCAGTCATGTCTGACTCTTTGTGACGCCATGGATTGCAGCACACCGGGCTTCCCTGTCCTTGACCATCTCCCAGAGTTTGCTCAAATTAATGTCCATTGAGTTGGTGATGCCATCCAACCATCTCATCCTCTGTTGCCCCCTTCTGCTCTTGGCTTCAATCTTTCCCAGCGTTAGAGTCTTTACCAATGAGTCGTCTCTTCGCATTAGGTAGCCAAAGTACTCATCCCCTGCAAAGCCTTCTCCTCGTCTCCCATGTAAGGCCTGCCAGTTCTGAGCTGGTGTCTACCCCTTGGGCCAGTTATATCCAACTTCTTAAACTGGGTCATTTTGGTTCCCTCCCCTTCCAGGGCCTCGTCCATCAAAGAAGCAGTTCTGGCAAATAATGAATCATAAATTTTATTTCAAAATGTAAACGTCACTAAACATGCATACACGTTAAAACAATAAAATTTACAGTTTCGTTAATTTTTTTTTCTTTTTGCATAGGACATCATTACAATATAGAATCTATGCCTTACAAAATACATACAAAGTTTTATCCGAGCAAGCCAAGGCCAGATTGGGAACTGTACAACTGTAATACTTCACTGTAGTGATCTGGGAAAGACGAGACGTGGCCTTCGGAAGCATGGTGTGGTGCTGGTTAAAAAAACAAAACCAAACAAAACCAAAAGTTCCTACAGAAAAGTGTGCTCGATGGAAATGGTCTTGGAC
Source organism: Madoqua kirkii (assembly GCA_006408675.1). NCBI lineage: Eukaryota > Metazoa > Chordata > Mammalia > Artiodactyla > Bovidae > Madoqua > Madoqua kirkii. The sequence continues at coordinate 130,152 of SJYC01007775.1, read as the reverse complement.
CCTTGGAGTCTACCGTGGGGTTTGCAAACAATCCCAGAGAAGCTCCATCAATGGCTTTGGGAAGAGGAGGGGCCATCTGTGAAGTCTAGGGTGGCTGAGACCCCTAGTGCACCCAGCACACAGAGATTCAAGGGCAGATTCCTGGCCTGTGGGAGCCATAACGGCCCTGCCCCCAACAATGCACAGCTGCTAAGCTACCCTCCAGCCCTCAGGGTCCTCGGTGCTTGGCACAGGGACTCTCCAAGGTGAGCCTCCTGCTCACATGCCCAGAGACAGGCACCCTGACCCATGAATGGACCCTGGGAGGTGGCCCCCTGCTCCAGGGTTGGCAAGGTGGCCTGGGACAGGCGCTCCTGGGCTAAGTAGGGGAGACAGCCTTCACCCAGACCTCTGGTTGCCTGGCAGGCATCCGGCTTGGTTTCCAAACAAATACGTGCAGCAGCCTGTCATCATACCACCAGGAAGACATCCTGGAGCCCTGGGAGACGGCTGTTCTTGCACCTCTCCCCTACTCCCCACGTATCCTGTGTCCCCCACAGGGAATGCAAGGTGTTTAGGGCAGGGGAAGCAATTTGCTCTCATCTGTCCCTCATAAAAGTAGTAAGGTTTTAAAGCTGCACGAGAAGGGGAGAGGCTGGGTGGGGCCAGGGGGCACACTGCAAGCCCCATATGGCAAGAAGGGTTCAGTAGAAACCAAGCACAGCCCTGGGCTCCTGCCTCCCACCACATCCAACTCTTCTAACTGATGAGACAGAGTAGCGGGCAGGAGGAAGGTCTTCTCCCTGAACAGTGTTCAGGCATTTATCAGTAGTAAGCTGGATGGTGATTCTGAGTTCTGATACAAAATTCTCTGGAATGTGTCTGGGACAAACCTTTGAAGCTCAAGTCTTGGAGTCAGGAGAATCAGTTATAGGACCTGGCTTTCCCCAGGGCAATCCTGAATTCAAGAAAAGTCTTGGCCCACATCCTTGGTTTTAGCTTTGGAAGATATACGGTCACCAGAATTGAATGTGGGATCTTTGGACAGCAAAGATGTGGGTGACCTGAGAGCATTTCTTATAGGCTGCAGTGTGACCAACCCATCAATCTTCAAACCTTTCAGCACTGAGTCTTTGAATGACTTTGTAAAAGGGTTAAGAAAATTAAAAAGAAGAGAAAGTGACAGCTGTTAGGAAAAAAAAAAATCAGGTAGCCTTGTAAACACAGCCGAAACCAGGAGCTGAGCATCAAGGGGATGCTATTGCTCAGGTCACGCTTCCCTGCTGGGTGGTTCCTTTGCTCGCTGAAGTCAAGGAGTGAGTCCCTTGGGGTACTCTGATCCTGCAGCCACCTTAGCCCTGCTTCTGGCAAGAAAAGCGGGCAGATCTTCTGGGGACAGTGGGCTGGGGGGCAGGAGACTTGAATGGAGACCCTGCTTCTGCCACACTTCACTTGGACCCCAGAAAGCCACCAGCCCTGTCTGTTGTCCCAACAAACAGGCTGGGGGCCACTGGGGGCCTGCTGTCTGTCCCTGCCTCTAAGTTGCCTCCCACCCCGCCACCCCGGTCTAAGCTGTGACCAAGAGCGTGGGGAGGTCTGGGGACCCCAGTGCTGCTGCTGAAGTGTGCACCTGGAGGCTGCACCCTGGCGAATCCTGCACCTGCCCGGATGCCTAGCCTCAGGGTAAAGGGGTCGCCCTGCACCTCAAGTGTGGTGCATGGACTGCAGCAGGGTGCAAGGCAGACACCTGCAGGATCACATTCCCATCAAGGGCACCACTGCCCATCCCCACACAGCACCCCATGGCCTGCTGTGGAAGGGGCTCATCTTTCTTCATGGCTATAGTAAAGGGTAGGCATTTGGAGTGCTGACAACCCTAATATGGCTGATGCTGAGGGCTTCCTTATTTGGGACAAGGGCCAAACATCAGCGCCCAGGTTGAGCCCAGGGTCACTTGTAGGCCTTCTTGGAGGGGAACCTCAGGCAACCTTTATTTTGAGATCTCTGCCCCCTTGGCCTATAAGAACTAGAGTCAGCACACAAAGGTTGGAGTTTTCACTACTGTTTCTAGGAGTTGTCACACTGAAGCCAGCAAGCATGGCCATAAACCAGAAAAATGAAAGACCCTGAAACAGACCTGGGCTGGGAAGACATTCTACTTCCTAGAAAAAAAATGCAGGCTGTTCAGCAGGGTCCTCCACCCACCCCTACCACCGTGCAACCACTTCCCACAGGGATCTGAGGGAAGGAGGACCCACACTCCCTCCTTCCACATGTGATGATGAGATGCTAGCAAAAGCCCATTTGAACCTAGCTTGAGATGCATGGATTTTCCTCACCCTTCAAGTGAGATGAATTTTAGCTTCAGATGAGCCAGGATGGCCTGCTGGCTGGAGCTCTAGGCCAAGTGCTCCAAGTGCCAGCTAGTTCTCTCCAGATGCCCGAAGGCAGAGAAGCAGCAGCCCGTGTCCTGAGCCAGGCCCACTTTGGAAGGTCCGCACCCTGCCATTAGACCAAAACTGCTTTGGGAACGAGGACACACTCATCTGCCAAAAATAGCCCGCGCCTGCATATTTCTGTTTTAAGGCAATGTTACCCTTCCATCTAGCAGACGGAACAGCCCTGGGTCACTTAGAGGAAAAATTAAATTAAGTGCTCTCTTTGGGAACAGCAAACGCCCGCTTTCCCTCCCTCCCCCACCCCCCTCCCCCCTCCAAAACAAACCAGCTCTTCTTTTATTCCAAGATGACTGGGTTTAGAGTCCTTTCCCCTCTTCCTATGTGCAGAGAGACGTGGGCTCTGAAACCCTCTTTCCTCGGCAATGCCACAGCCAGGTCGCGAGAAGACACCAGGCTCCCGCAGGGCACGTGGACCCCCTCCCTGACTTTGGGGACCACGTGGGCAGTGAGCGCACCAAAGGACTTTGGAATAAAATTCCTGAACCTGGAATGTGAGTTCCTGAGACATGAAATGTATTCGGAGTGTGGCTTTCTCGGCCCCACACAGAAACGGCTTTGGGAGGGACCTCCAAGGGCCCTGCCGGCCTTACTTGGGGACTGGGCATGAAAAGCTCTCACCCCTGGTGCTCAGGGCACTGCTCTGTTCAGGTGTCCAGCACATTCTGTTCTCTGTCCTGGACCAAATGCGAGCAGGGCCGTCACCCAGCTCCAACAGAGGCCAGGGTGGGGCCTCACCCCCATGCCGCTTCTGCCTGGTTCCCATGCACAGCAAGAGCGATACATCTGCCCACCTCATACCTGCCATGCTCTCAGAAGCCCCTATCACACCACTGGCTGACCCCAGCTGACATAGCAGAGTTAGAAATGGGCACCTGGAGTGCAGAGGATGGCAGTTGCTAAAGACATTGGGCGCTCATGTACTCTGGAGCCGCCCAGGGCCCATGAGCACCAGCTGGGGCTGGGTCTCCAGGGTTCCTCCATGCTGTACCCCTCATTGTGATCGGGTAGGGGCAGAAGCAAGATGGCCACAACCAAGGCACTCTGGGCTCAAGGAAGCCCTGTTACGGCCCTCTGAGGTCCCAAGGGTCATTCCTCCTCATCAAAATGAACAGAGGTCTCTGCAAGATACCCCAAGTCCTTCCCAAACCCACACCCCTGCCCCAACATACACACACATACACACACACACATACACACACTGTCCTGGGGACTTGTATTTACAGGCCCTGACTCCCTGGAGGAAGGCCAGGGAGGTGCCTGGGCGGAGGCTGCCCCAGCCCTCCACAGGGGAGCATGAAGGAGCCTGCCTGACCACCTGCCCGGGTCAGGGCTCCCGGAGAGATGTCCCCAGCTCTCTGCTCGGGAAGGCTGGCAATGGGGACCCTATACCCCAGTGCCCCAAGGCTGGGGGTGGGCTGGGGTCTCCCAGGTGAGAGGGGGAGACCAGGGAAGGAGGAGTCCAGGGGACACAGCTCACAGAGAAGGTGAGTGTTCACTGAGTCTCAGCTGGGGACACGGTGGTTCTGAAAAAAAGTACTTCCCACAACTTCTGTCCAGTGCTCCCCGGGGAGGAAAGAGAATGTATGTTCTCCAACTGCATTTCCCATAGCGTCCGCCTTGCTACCCCCCAAAGTTCCAAGTCACAATGTTCCGGTCTCTTGCTACCGAACAGTCTCCGTGGAGTGCTACGCAAGGCCACCACAGGCCACACACACAGAGCCCCACTTCACCCACCGTGTCAAACAAAGGCGTCTCACGAGCAGGGTCAGTCGGGAAAAATGTAGGAACTGGATGCACCGGTGACACCTTTGGACATCCTTGTAGGAGGCCAGTCAGAGGACGTGGTATAATAGTGGAAGGTCCTGGCGCCTTCTGCGGGGACACAGCATCGCATAGCTGTGTGGACATCAGACGGTGCATCGGTCTGCCCAACCCAGGATTGCATCTCTGCTTCCAGCGCTTGAGAGGGACCTGGGCAGGGTCCCCGAGGTGAGGACTGCTTCCCTTGCCCATCACGGCTTGAGGTGTCCCTTGGAGACCTTTGCATTCTTAGCCCACTGCCGCTGAGGCAAGCCTGAGGCTGAGCAGGGGGCAAGAAGAGGGAGCCGTGGGCCCTGCTCAGGGGTCTGCCTTGAAAGCACAAGGATGGTGACCCCCGCTCCATCTGCTGCCCGTGGGGAGCTCCACCTGCACTGCTCCGCCCCCAGTGTGTGCCCAAACCTTAAAGGAAACTCCAGAGTGGAAATCTATGTACAGAATAAGGCGGCAGGAAGGGGGCGTCCTCACTGACCTCATGGAACATGTCCATCCCTGAGAAAGTGGGGGGCGGGGGGGGCGGGGCGGGCTCAACACCGCTGAATCTCACCTGCGTGGGTATATCTCTTGTGCAATCGTGGATGGTGTTTTTTGGAATTTTTTTCGTTGTGGTTTTTTTTTGTTTGTTTTTTTGTTTGTTTTTTACAAATTTGACACCTGAGGTGAAGAAAATTGTTGTTGTTTTTTTTCTTGTTGTTGTTGTTGTCGTTGACTTCATAAAGTTCTCTTTTTTCCCCCTCTCTTCTTATTACAAAAGGAAAAGACACGGAATCACGAGAAGTGAGAGCATCTGCTCATGGCTGTGGTAAGGAGGCGGGGCCTCGGAGCGTGGCATGGCCTGGTGGGGGCGTGGCTTGCCACGGGCCCCGCCCCGCGCGCAAGCGCTCAGGGCGAGCTGGCTGGGCTGACGGTGGGGCTGCTGGCATCAGAGCGGCTGTAGTCGCTAAGCGAGCCGGTTCGCGAGCCCCCGCCGCGCCGCTGCAGCATCCCTGGGTGGAAGTTGGCGTGGCGGCGCGCGTGCTTGGTCAGGTGGTCGCTGCGCATGAACGCTTGTCGCAGATGGGGCAGCTGAACTTCTTTTCCCCCGTGTGTGTGCGGTAGTGCCGCGCCAGCTCGTCGGAGCGCGCGAACTTCTTGTTGCAGTCCTGCCAGCTGCAGGCGAAGGGGCGCTCTCCTGTGGGCGAGAGGGCTTAGGGTCAGTCTCAGCGCACACCCTAGGTTGCCCCGCCCTCCCTGCACCCCTTCGTGGAACCCCATCTCCGCCAACCTCCATGTGGGCGCCAGCACCCTCCTGTCCCATCCCATCTGCTTCCATCCGACCCCTCCCATGTGTAAAGGACAGGATCCCAGGTGCTGCGGTCCCCTCAAGTGTGTGCTACCCAGCAGCCTGTGTTGGGTCAGCTGTGCCTGAGCGGCGGGAAGCACAGGCTTGTCCCTGGACTCTAAGAATGGGAGCTGGGATCGGGGAAGGCTCCGGGAGAGCTCGCAAGCCTGCAAGTTTGGCCACATCACCCTGACCCCAAAGATCACCCTAACCCCACGGAAGCCCTAACTCCAGAGCCTCAAATCCTGCAGGATCTGCAGACAGTTTGCCGACCTCAGCACCCAGCCATTCAGACCCTCTGCAGTCTCCTCATCTGTATTATGAACAGGTCAGGACAGAATTTTCTGGGACTAAGAGTCTGTTTATGGGCTTCCCAGGTGGTGCAGTGGTAAAAAGAGTCTGCCTGCCAATGCAGGAGATGCAAGAGATGCAGGTTAGATCCCTGGGTCGGGAGGATCCCTTGAAGGAGGAAATGACAACCCACTCCAGTATTCTTGCCTGGAACATTCCATGGACAGAGGAGCCTGGTGGGCTACAGTCCATGAAGTTGCAAAGAGTCGGACATGGCTGAGCACGCAGGCACTGGCCAAGAGACTAACTGCAGCTCCAACTAGAGTCTGCTGCTGTTCCTCTCTGAGAAGTTCCAACCTGGCTAACAGTCAGCAGAGGAGACTGGAGCTGACACCCAGGAGAGGACGGGGAGGACAGCTTAGAGCAAGAGGCAGGCCAGCCTTCACCCAGGCAACTCTGAACCACACACAAAAGAGGCATTAGTTGCAAAGGGAGAACCAGCAAGGAGTTCCTGCACCCTAGAGGGCAGCCTCTGGCACTGGTGGTGGCCACAGAGTTCCCCTGCCTGCTGCATTTCTCTCCCCTCCCTCCCAGACTCTGGCCCTCAAGCTGACAGCTGGTCTTTGAAGCCCGTCCATCAAGGCCCACTGGAGGAAATGGACACTGCCCACCCCCAATGAGGCCATCAACCTTAAATACAAACAGATACCCAAAGATGACCAGGCAGCCAAGGGAAACCAGTGGCACAAAAGGGCAAGGCCAAGAGCAATAAAACCACTGACTCCAGAGGAAAAAGAGTGAAGCCAGGAAACAGAAGAGAATATTAACTTAAAAATTCTGACTAGCATTCTCAAGATATTTCAGAGAAAATTTTATGCGTAAACAGGATACCATAAAAAGGAAGTTCAGAGAACAGAGAATAAGTGTTTAAAAACTGAGAGTATGGTTGCCCAAACAAAAATCCCATAGAAAGACTAGAAATATACTCAAGGAAATATCCCAGGAAAATAGAAACAAACAAACAAACAAAAAAAAACAGAAACAGCTCTAGAAAATATGGGAATGTTGCGGTGTTCTCTGTCTCCTAGCAGTGCTGAAGCTAAGAGCTCTGTATGGCTCTGTATGCTCTCCTTACTGACTTTCTTTTGGGTAGAAGGGTGTGTGGGCAGAGGGGTTCACAATCAAGCAGGCAAGCAAACCACTTCCCATCTGATAGTTACAAACAGCAGGAGGTCACAGTTCAGAGTCACAGGGAATTGATCCTGTGGGTGCAACATCTAACAGAAGACATTATTGAGTAAAAGAACAGAAAAAGATGGAGGAGAGGAAATTACTAAAGAAACAATAGAATAGGATCTGTCACCTGATGCGAAGAGCCAACTCACTGGAAAAGACCCCGATGCTGGGAAAGACTGAGGGCAGGAGGAAAACGGGGCAACAGAGGATGAGATGGTTGGATGGCATCATCAACTCAACAGACATGAGTTTGAGCAAACTCCAGGAGATGGTGAAGGACAGGGAAGCCTGTCCTTCATGGGGTTGTAAAGAGTTGGATACTAATGAGCGACTGAACAACCACAGCAATCTGTTACAGTAAAAGGAGACAGGAAACTAACATGGAAAGGGTTAGCATAGAGGTGGGCGGAATAATGAATAAAGGCTCCTGCCAAGAGTATCTGCAATGTTAGAACACTAGAAGAGACTGCAGAACTTACTTGAGAGAAAGGGGAGAAGCAGGTCATCCGAGAGGGAAAGAGGCTGGGACAGACAGCAGCCGTCTTACAAGCCGCACTAGATGACAGACCAACAGATACTCCTAAGAGTACCTCTCACACACTAGCAAAAATAAGAAGAAAAGGAGAAGCCAGGGAAGTGAGTGAACAATGAAGGGTCATCTCCGGACAGGAGTGAGGGAAGAGACCTGATGGGGCACTGGAACTGTGGGCCAGGAATCACACAAGGAGGTTTATAAGAAAGGGAGGTCCACACACCAGAGAGTATAGTTAAGAGGCTGAATGAATTTCAGGATGCACTGAAAGCACATAGTAGTCTTTGGTTAAAAGAAAAAAGAGGCAATTAGAAACTCCAGGAAAAACAGAAGGCATACAAGAAAACTGTCTAAATTAGAAGTAAACTAAAATGCCAAATGAGGTGACTTCCCTGGTGGTCTAGTGGTTAAGACTCAGTGCTTCCACTGCAGAGGACAGGTTCGATCACTGGTCAGGGAACTGAAATCCCACATGACACATGGCGAAAACATTTTTAACTTAAAAAAAAAAAGTTCAAATTCCATCCTAGCACAATTACAGCACAGTTATTATAAAGTACTTGGAAAGGTCCAGCAAAGGATATGATGGTGTCCTTCACATGACCAGTGCTGAGCCTCAAGGTGAGGCTCGGCCCCTCTCTCCACTATGTACTGACTTAAGGCCTCAGACAAGTGCATCACTGCCCACCATGGGGTAAAGAGTGGCCCCACCAAAAATATATCCAAGTCCTATCTCTGGAAGATGGCAATGTGACCTTATTTGGGAAAAATGTCTTTCCAGATATAAGGTACAGATCATGGGAAGAGATCACAAAGACCAGAAGAGAAGGAAAAGGACTCCAGAGAATGATGGGCCCATAAGCCAAGGGACTCAGTATCTGGGGTGGCCAACAGTCACTGGGGGAGAGACCTGACACTGCCGACACTTTGATTTCAGACTGCTGCCCTCCACAGTGAGACAGCACACTTCTGTTGTGGGGGTTCAAGCCACTCAGCTTGTGGTAACTGGTTACAACAGCCACAGGAAATGAACACAGTGCCCCATCTTCACAGTGTGATTCTACAGGACTGCACTCAAGCACCCCTTGGCACTGGGCCTGGTACATGCCCAGTGATGACTCCTGAGATACCACTGTCACTTTTATCTATTATTTTTATCAACTAGTCTTCTCAGATTTGGGCCTGCTTGGAAGAGCCAGGGGTTGGGGGCACAGAACCAACCCAAAGTCACACTCAGCCTTGCTTCCTAATAAGCCCGTGTCCTCGTTTGGACCTTGTCCTTTTCAGGGTCCTTCTGCTTGCAACTCTGAGAGGCTCCTTAAGTGGATCTAATTAGAGAGGGTTGTATGATCCCAGGGCAGCAGGGAGGGGTGACATTCAACAGGACAGAGTGCTGGTGCCTGGCAGGCTGGTGGCAGCAGGTGGGAGTGTCCAGAATCACCACTCAGCCAGCCAGCAGCCCTCAGCCTGCCCAGGCATCAGCAGCACGATGGAGTACAAACATAATGCCTGGCCCTGGGGATGTGGGTGTGATGCCTGCAGACATGGCTCTCCCTGCTCCCTTCTCTATTCCTCCAGCAGCCTGTTCCCAGCGGCCAATAAGCCGGTCCATAGACAGACGGATAAACCATTCAGAAGTTATGATTCATGCTGGCATCGAGCGGCACTGGGTCTGGCTCAGCTGGCCTCTGAGTGGAGATATTCAAGCAGCACCCAGGAGGTGGATCAGAAGCGTGGGGCAAAGGCAGCATGGCAGGAGTCCTCCCCAACAGTGCTGTCCTCCCCAACAGCACTGCTCACTCTTTTAGGAAGGGTGAGAGGGAGCTTCCCTCCCAGGGAGGGAGTTTTTGTTCACCTGGGTTATGTCCATCAACATTTATCACAGAAATTAAAACAAAATATTTAAACTCAAGCACACATTCCAGTAGCTGTCAGAGGGGTGATGTCATCATACGTCACACAGCCTCTGGGATATTCCACTATACTCTTTTGAGAGAATAAAGAAGAAATAATGTTACTGTTATGAAAATAGTTCTGACCTTACAGCTCCCTGGAAGGGTCTGCAGTACCTGCAGGTGTCTCTGGGCCTCACTTTGAAAACCTCTGGAGGGTAGGGCTCCGGAGACTGGCTCCAGGTGGCATGGTGGCTGAGCTGAATGTGTGTGTGTATGTGAGGGGTGTACCCAGAGTCGGGCGGGAGGCCAGCACGCCCAGGTCGGGCGGGGGGCGGGGGGGCACCCATGCACTAAGTAAAGCCGAGAGGAAACCAAGTTCAAGTTCTGCACCTGCCTCTTCCTAGGATGTTATCAGGACACAGGAGCGGTACCGCGAGCTACCACCGGAGGGCGCTCGGCCCAGCACAGAAAAGTCTCAGACCCCAGACCCCTGAAGGGAGTCCAGGTTTCCTGCAGCCTCCCTGCCCACCACACCCAACTTCAGAAGCCAGGAGGGCGGCAGGTATGTGGGCCGAGGGGGCCATAGGACAGGATGACAAGAGACCTTGTGAAGAAAGGCAGGGTGACAGCAAAGGGACTGGATGCTCAGGGAGGAGAGAGGTAAACTGGAGGAGGGCCAGGGTCACAGTGACGGGCCTTCTATATCTACGGACTGGGGTAGGGGCCTGCCACGCTAGAGGGGTGGGTACCCGCCAGTGAATGCTAGGTCCCAAGGAGCCAGGGCTGAGGGACGAGGATAACGGTGGAGGCAGGTTGACGACCTGCGGGTGCTGATCCTTGGGGATGCACTGTGGGGGACGAGGTTGGGGGCCGGGCCTGGGGTGTGCAGTTGCGGGGAACGCGGTCCCGCAGTGAGCGGGTCGTGGGGGTGGGGTAGGGAGACGCAGGGCGGGGGTTACATAAATGTTAGCTGGCGCCCTGCGAGGCAGCCGAAAGCGGTTGCCTCATCTTATCAGGGAACAGGGCGTCCCACACTCTTGCCCAAGCCGCAGGCCTGGGCGGGGACAGCGTGTTCTCTCTGAGAAGCCACAAGAGGCCGGGCGGGAGCCCAGGGCTCTCCTCACCCAACCCCCGCAACGCCGCCCCGCCCCGGGGCCCGTCTTGCGCAGGTGCAGCCGTGCTCACTAGTGCGCATGCTCCGCCCAGACGGGTCCAGAGAACGCCTCCCGTTTGCCCTCCGTCAAGGGCGTGTGCACCCGTGACCTCCCTCGGCCCATCCAGCCTCAGCCAAACTTGCCAGCCTCCACAGAGTGAGAGAGGTGCTGGCTCCAAGAGCAACTACGTCGTGGTTCTTTTCTGTATGTGAGCCCCTGGTGGGCTCAGGCAGTGGTGGTGCCCTGAGCCAGGACCAGCGCCGCGCCTGCAGACCAGGGCCCCTTCTGGGCAGTGAGTGCTGGGCCCTATCGGCCCCAGCTTTGGGGGTAGGGAGCCTGGGGAAGGGAGAAGGGAGGAGAAGTCTGACTCGGGGCCCGGGACAGAAAAGCAGGTGGTCCAGGGGTGCCCAGATCCCCAAGAGCACACCTCGGTGAGCACACGGCATCCGTGTGGGTATGTGGAGGATGATGGGGGAGGGGCGGGGCTGGTCCAGTCAGAAGGAGGCAGGGGCAGAGGCCTCCATAGAGGAACAGCTGCTCCCAGGCTTCAGTTACTGGCTGCCAGCAAGCGGCCTGTCATTCATCAATAGATCGCTCCAATCTGTGGTCTCTGGCATGTGTCCGCTTCCAGTTCCTAACCTCAAAACGGCCACGTTCTTCACTCCTGGGAGGCCTGCTTTCCCTCCCACTCCGGGCATCTCGGCAGATGGCTGACCACTGGGGCCGATCAATTGCCAGCCTCTGAAGAAAGCCAGACCGGCAACCTCAGGGTCAACAGAAAGGCCTGTCCTCTGAGGGGGAAGCTGACTTCTCTTTTCTTTAGGAGACCATTCGGCTCCTCTGCTGGTGACTTACAAACCCACATGGAGCTGACACTTGGATGCCTGTGTCCTGGGGAGTCCAGGCTGGAAGCTCTTACCCACCAATGTACAGGTGAGGGAGGTGAGGCCCAGGAGAGAGAACTGCCACCTGGTGGGATCCCCCTTGCTCTGGGACTCAGCGGGCAGAAGCAGTGATGTCTGCCTGGAAGCTGCCCCTGCAGAGGTCAGCGCCTGCCCCTCTCCAGCACCTGCACTCCTGCTCATTTGTCTTGGCTGCATCTCACAGTAACTGTGAAGGTTTATTTGAGAACACACATGTGTTCTGAGGAGATAGGCGGTTATCATGGGCGGAGCTCCTGGGAGCATCCCTGGCTAGACAACCAGCCAGTGCTCATTTCTGCCAAAACTGCCTGGCCCTGCCTGGGGTGCTGCTCTCCTTCAGCAATGCTGTGGTGCATGCATGTGGCTCATCACACACTGCTGTGCACTCTTGTACATGCTAGGGCTGGCAGGACATGAAGGGAGGTGGTACCTGGCTGGAGACTGCTACACACAGCCTGGAGGCTCGAGTTAAACAAGCAAATCTGCCTTCTGCAGACCCGTGTGTCTCCACGTTTGTACAGTGGGGACAGGTATGTAGCTGTGTTGGGTCTTAGCTGCAGCTCAAGGGCTTGGCATGTGGGATCTTAGTTCCCTGACCAGGAATCAAACCTGTGTCCCCTGCATTCGAGAGTGGATTTTTTTTGGAGGGGGGTGGTCTCACAGGTATGTTTATTCAGGACTGAGGGCAACAGCACCGCGGCACGTCAACACAGGGTCCCACGTTCCCAGAGCATAGCCAGGCCAATGTCCTGTCCACAGAAAGCTGGTTAATGATGACCATGAGTTGGCGCGGGGCTAGAAGCTTTCAAGGCTTTACTTCTTTTATCAGCACTCCTGATTTTATAAACAATGTAGGCCATCAACCCCGTTCCTACCCAAATCTCCTGGTAAACTTGGGTATAGTAGGGTTTCATGGGGATCCAAACTTTCTTAGTAAGACTCTGAAGCATCTTGGCCAAGGACCAGAGGCTCAGGAAGCCCCAACCCAGAACTGCAGACTCGGAAAGGTCTGGACAGTGGATTCTTAACCACTAGACTCCCAAGGAACTTCCGATGCAGGTGTATTTTTAAAGTAGGCATTCTGGGTTGTTGCTTTGCCTTGCTTTGTTTTGGAATAGGGTAACTTGGTCCTAAAATTCATGTAGAAAAATAGAAATAGCAAAACAAAACAACCAAAAACCCTCTGAAAAATAATACTGAAGTGGGGGGAATGACCACCACACTATCATGCCATTCGTTGCACAGGCTGCTGACTGGCAGCAGAGCACAGCAGAAATGCCTGGACCAGATTCTAGGACCATGGAAATTATGGAGCAGAAAATGACATCTAAGGCAGGGTTCAAGGGATAGGGTCCAAAAATGTCTTACTCAGGATAACTAAGTAACAATGACCTCTTGCTTCATACCTTAAACCAGGATAAACTCTGAAAGGGTCAAAGATTTAAATGGGAAAAGTAAAACCACAGATGTTTTAGGGGAAAACATGAGAGAACATTCCTTTTAAATGCTTGAAGTCCTTTCTATGAATCAAAATCTAGATGCCATAAATGAAAAGACTGATAAATTTGGCTACAAAAGTATAAAATACGTCTCCATAAACAAAGTCACAAGGAAAGGCAAAAAATAAGTAACAAACTGAGAAAAATGTATCTGCAGCTCTTGTTACAAAGGACTAATTTCCAATATGGAAGAAATGACAGAAATTAAAAGGAAAACATTTAACACCCAATAGAAAAATGGGGAGGGCACTAACTGACAGTTCATCAACAGGAGGTACAATGACTCCTGAACATCCAAAGAGGTGCTCAATACTGCCCATCAGGAGGCAGATAGAAGCGAAACCCCAGATACTCCCCTTCTTACCTATCAGGGTGCTGAGATGGTGGGAGCTGGCACGCCCACTTTATATTGATAGAAGTACACACTGCCACCAGCTCTGCAGAGGACAGCCTGGCAATGACTACTCAAATGACAGACCTGTGTATCCTTTGAACTCACAATGCAATTTGGGGGAACTATCCTGCAGACTACACCCACACACCTACAAAATGGGATATGAATTTGCTCACACAGTGTGGCGAATGCCTCAAAACAACTCATGCTCTTCTAGGCTTTGTTACAAACACTTAAAAGACCCTCACACCACAGACTCATATGAAGAAGGAGCTGAACGGGTTCTTTCTGAACTGAGATGGAAATCTCTGGGGGATGGCACTGAGTGAGAAAAGCGAGTTCCCAAGCAGGACACTCAGTCTGGAGGCCAAGTTTCACGTGCGTGCAGGTCTGCCTGGATCTCAGATGCTCCAGGTGGGCACTTGAGGACGCAGGACCAGCATTCTGTGGGAGCAGAAAGCTGGGTACCTGGAGGGCAAGGACTTGGAGAACTTTCCTTGGAAAGGGACTTAAATGCCCTGGATTTTGAAACATATGGTGTGTTTACCTAAAAATTAAAAACAGAAATCTGTAGCAAACTTGGAAATGGCAGCCACAAATTCTACCTTTCTTCAAGTTCCCAGGGCAGGACTGGGACTCCACCCAGACTCCACAGCCCAGCTGGATGGAGAACTCTCCCTGATAAACAGTGTGACAGACCTGGTATGGCTTAAAAGACAGCAGAGATGCATTCCAACAACAGCAGACCCGGGGTCGTAATCATGCCTGGAGGCCCCCCAGGTTCCTGCCATAAAGTCGCTCTGTCCATTCTCCCACAGCTGACCTTTAGCACCAGCCTGGGTGGATGGGGCAGACACCGGCTGCCACCCATCCTCCTTACAGGGCAGGAAAGAGGGAGGGACTGGGTGTCCTGTGCAGGCTCCTGGGAAAGGTTTTCCTCCTGGACCAAAAAAGACAGGATGAGGGCAAGGTGTGTGCGGGATGGGGGAGCAGGAATAGCATGGAAAAGCCTCTGAGGTGGGGGAGACCTTGGGGTGACAACAGTTAGCAGTAGCTGCACAGAAGTCCTCAGAGACTCCCACGGGGACCAGACTGCTTCTTGATACAGATGAGCCCTTGGCCAACCTGGGGCCCCACATTAACTACCAGGGCCCCAGGGAGAGGTCCAGGCTTACGGGGTAGGGCACACCACACCCTGCTCTCAGGCAGAAGCTATGCAAGCACTCTGGCCCTACTTCCTCTTCCTGTGTTCCCTCCCTCAGCCCTCAGGTTCCTCCCCCTGTGCCTCCTGGGTGGGCCTCGCAGGCAGGGAACCAGTCCCTAAGGTGCATGGGTGTCAGTGCACCATTCAGGACTGCACCCACCCCAAGAAGCAGGTGGGGGGTCAGGATGAACCATCTGTAAGATGAGGCCTGAGGTAAAATGTCAGAATGGCCTCACCCAACTCACAGGAGGGGATGGCATGTCAGGACTGCCTCCCTCCCCACCATGGACCAGGCTTGGCTATGGCCAGCCGCCCATGCTGACCTTGGCCATTAACATCCGGGGTGACAGCAGGAGAGGAATCCTGGAAGCCACCGCCCATCATCCAGACAGCCTGGGGAGCCACACCTGCCCCAGCGCGGCCACCTTTCCCACAGAGCCACAAGGTCCCCTTCAGCTCCTCAGGGTAGGGCCGGCAGACCCCCAACCCTGGGCAAGGGTTTCCCTGTTGGCATCCACCATGTGGAAGGAGCCAGGCAGCTCTCTTCCCTGAGAGGCTGGCCTGTCTGTCTGCAAGGCCTGAGCACCCAGAAGCTGCACCCTCAAAACCTGAGCCTGGGCTATGCCTCCAGGCCTGGTGCCTCAGCCAGCCTATTCCAGGGACAAGAAGTAGGCCGTTTCCCTTAGAGAAAAACAGTCACGAGGCTCAAACAGAACAGAGCCAAACGGTGGACTTTTCAGAGCTGACTTCATAAAACAAGTAAATCAGAATAAAAACAAGTAAGCCATTTTACTATCATCTGAAAATGCTTTTGGTTTTTGAGGGAGCAGATGCAAAAAAAAAAAAAAAAAAAACCTGTCACTCACCTACTTCTGCTACGACAGTTGGGAGACTCAGAGGACCTACCCAAGATGCTCAGGAAGGAGCCCAGGTCACCAGACTCGCCAGTCTGGCCAGCCTCGGTCACATGGGGTAGTTACACCCGATTCTGTTTGCTGGAGCAGAAGCCATAGCAGGAATTCAGGGGCATTGCCCTGCTGCAAGCCTGGGTGCTAGTCAGCACATCAGGCTGCACACACGGAGGGGGAGGCCACCCGTTGACCTCCCACCCCCACTCTCCTGGACTTCTCCCTCCCTGAAGACATATATGCTGTCTGGGGAGAAGTGCCCTCCTGGGAGCCTTCCAGATCCAGGGACAAAAGCTGGCCCTTCTCTGCATACCCTGCCTGGCCCTCTGCCTTTCTCTGGCCCATCCTGGAGCAGGTTTCCAAGGGACCTGGGCCAGGAGGGAGAGCAGAAGCCACTCTGCAGCCCCCACTCCTGGCAGTGTCCTCAGAAGCCTTGGGCCAGGGTACCCCCTTCCTCTAGGGCTTGGCAAGGGACTGACGCTGAGGATGGCCAGTGAAAGCTGCCCCAAGGTGGTGCTCCTTGGAGTCACCCCCCAAGCTCACCACAGCCAGGATTCATGTGTTGGGTGGGGTGGGTGGGTGTGGAGCCAGCCCAGTTATCTCTGAAGCTCTCACAAACCACAGACGGGTCCACTCACACACTTCTGTCCCCACCGGCTAACCAGGAACACAGACTCCCGAGCAGTCAAGCCCCACTGTCCCCAGAGCTGTCACTGTGAGGAGGACCCACTGCTATCTGGGGTGACCTTATCCTGCCATCACTATGGTTTTCAGCTGCACTGCTTTCTACAGTCAGAATGTAACACAATGGTGATGTACACACACATTTACACTTATCTACATGTGTGTGTGTGCGCTCAGCTGCTCAGTCGTGTCTGACTCTTTGCCACGCTATGGACTGTGGCCAGCCAGGCTCCCCTGTCCATGAAATTCTCCGGGTTAGAATACTGAGTGAGTTGCCATTTCCTCCTCCAGGGGATCTTCCTGACCCCAAGGATCCAACCTAGGTCTTCTGCATTTCCTGTATTGCAGGCAGATTCTTAACCCTCTGAACCACAGGGGATCAACAAACTTAACAGATATTTCAGACTTGGGCCTGTCTCCGTGGAAGTCAGCACCCAGCCCTCTGCCGAGGGAGTAGTACTCACCGACACGCGTGGGTGCACATGCCTGTGAAGGTCAGAAGGACTATACACCAGGCATTTCAGAAAGGTCTTTTTCCTGCTTTTGCTAAGGGGTACAAAACACATTTGAAAATTTCTGTACCCAAGGTCCCCTTTCTAACAGTGAAAATAAAATACCAATAGTTCCTGCCAGCAGGCGGCCAGCAGCCACTCCAGACAAGGGCCTGAGTCCATCTCTGTGTGTTACATACACACACTCGACTCACATCCCCGTACCTTTCCTGAAGGGGCAGGCTGGGTGAGGTGTGTCACCTCCCTCGCTCCCCCAAATGCTTCCAGAGCCCAGCCTGCTCCACACAGGAGATGTCCTCCAGGGGACGTAATGCCATGAACAGCTCATGTGAGTTGAACCCCAAGAACAGATGATTCCATCTCTTTCCTCTCTGTTCTGGTGGTCATGTCACTAACTGCCTCCAAAGGGAGCCCACCAGTGTCTTCCCTGAGCTGAGAGGAGCAGCTCCATCAAGGCCCAGCCCTCTCCCTGCCGTCTCAGAAGGAGAATCCGCCCACCTTAGGAGCAGTGTGCCGGCAACAGCCTGCCTGGGAGTCTGTGATTGGTGGCACCCCAGCCCGGACAGCCTAGGAATCACATTTCAGTCAGTTTCATTGGAGATCTCCTCAAACACCCCAGAAAGGTGAGGACACGTGTTTAGGATACACAAGTAAAGACTCAGCTTTACTCACTTGATAAAAATATTCTTCATGTAAGGCTAATCAAAAGTAAAGTAGGACTGGGGCTTCCCTGGTAGTCCAGTGGTTAAGAGTCTGCCTGCCAATACAGGGGACAGTGTTCAATCACGGGTCCAGGAAGATCCCACATGCTGTGGTGCAGCTAAGCCCGTGAGTCACTACTGCTGAGCAAGTGTGCCTAGAGCCTGTGCTCCACAACAAAAGAAGCTTCCGCTTGCCGCAACTAGAGAAAATCCACTCGCAGCAGTGAAGACCCAGTGCACCCCCTGAAAGTAAATAAAAAGTAAGGGAACTCATATCCAAAATATATAAAGAATGTTAAAATCTCAACAATAAGCGAATACTTGATTATATAATAATACTGATGAGAGACCCAAACTCAACTGTCAAAGATGTACAAATGGCAAATGCTATGTGAAACATGCTCAATATCATTTGTCATCAAGGAAACCAAAGGAAAATAAGAGGATGGGACCCTACACAAGTGTGTATGTGTTCAGTAGTGTCCTACTCTTTGCAACCCCCATGGACTGTAGCCCTCCAGGCTCCTCTGTCCATGAAATTCTCCAGGCAAGAACACTGGAGTGGGTTGCCATGCCCTCCTCCAGGAGATCTTCCCGCATCTCTTATGTCTCCTGCATTGGCAGGTAAATTCTTTACCACTAGCCCCACCTGGGAAGCCCATACACAAATAAGAGCAGCTAAAATCCACAAAAACTTTAGTTGTTCATGTATTTGATCAATTTTTAGAGACTTGTAGGAAGAGTGAGCCTCCATTTTTACTAGAAGTTGTCTAAAGTCATGGCATAGAACAGATGAGAGCATTGTGTTTAATCTGTTTATAGAGCAAGTGTATTAGTAATTATAATAAAGGAAAGTTTTAATAAAGCTCAAGCTAGGGAGAAATTCAGGATAGATATTTATTCTAAAGTTTAACGCTCTCTTGCACTCCAATCTGTATGTTTTCTGAAAGAAATCATCAAAGTATTGTCCTTATCAGTAGGATAGACCCAGTATTTGACTGAAGAACATGAACTGTCATTATTACTAGGCCAAGTGTTGTAATTCCTTTAAGATGTAAAGATCCAGGAAGAGAGATCAAATATGAATAAAAATAAAGGAATTCACAAGAGAGATTTGTTTAATGTACCATTTTGTAACCTGAAGAGCTATAGCTGTCATTCATTTGTCAGTTAGCTCAACATTATTTCTAATTTAGGATTTAAATTGTAAATGTTAGTTACATTCAGCTTGAAAGTGAAGAAGTGAAGGAAAATGGTCCATTGTTCATTTCTCAGAATACATGTGCCAAAAGAAATTCTGGGACATATCCACCATATCAGTGCTAATCATAGAGGTGAGATGCACAATCAGAACTGCTTCTTAGCCATGACCTAATTGATTGTGGGTCAAGAAATCAGATAGGTGGCCCTCAGAAGTGTCATGAAGCCACATAGAGACATCTGTGCAAAGCTTCTGGGTTGAAGAAGCAGTTCTTTGGATGAAATTACTTCTTTATTCACTAAGCAAGGTGTTTACAACAAAAACTAATCATCATAAAAAGAATATATATATTCAAGTGTTAAAAGTTCAAACAGTACCAAATGATACAACTTAAATGTACCTCTTATGCTTTCTGGCTTCCTAAATCAGTCTTATCGATTGACTCACAGAGCAGAGAATGTAATTTGACTATTTTTTTTTCTTTTATCTCTAGGATGGTATGTAAATAGTCATTGAGATTAAAAGGTATAAGATTAATTTGTTACATAGCTGGATGTATTAGGATGCGTGATTAGTTTTTTACAGAGAATCCTACTTTTAAAACAATGTAGTGCTTGCACATTCATGCAAACTCTTCTTGAGTAGGCAGTTTCATTTGAGGAAAACAGTCCATAAGAATCGAATGCATATACAAGCATACAAGCAAGCAAGGATATGTACATATAATTGAGTGCGTGAGTTTGTATGCATGTGTAGCTGCTGTTTAAAAATAAAAGTATGCAATACTCCTAGCTACTCTAAATCTTTGGCACTCAAAATCTATATTTGGATTATTCCTTATCATTTAACCTAAATGATAGATTTTTAAGTGACTATTAATTCATTGTAAAAATGTACAGTTAATCACTTAAATTTCCCCTAGTTCAGTTTAGTGGCTCAGTCGTGTCTGACTCTTAGTGACCCCAGGAACCGCAGCATGCCAGGCTTCCCTGTCCTACATCAACTCCCAGAGTCCACACAAACACATGTCCATCAAGTCAGTGATGCCATCCAACCATCTCATCCTCTGTCATCCCCTTCTCCTCCTGCCCTCAAACTGTCCCAGCATTAGGGTCTTTTCAAATGAGTCAGCTCTTCACATCAGGTAGCCAAAGTATTGGAGTTTCAGCTTTAGCATCAGTCCTTCCAGTGAACATTCAAGACTGATCTTTAGGATGGACTAGTTGGATGTCCTTGCAGACTAAGGGACTCTCAAGATCTTATCCAACACCACAGTTCAAAAGCATCATTTCTTCAGCTCTCAGCTTCCTTATACTCCAACTCTCACATCCATACACAATCACCGGAGAAACCATAGCCTTGACTAGATGGACCTTTGTTGGCAAAGTTATCTCTCTGCTTTTGAATATGCTGTCTCATTTGGTCATAGCTTTCCTTTCAAGGAGTAAGCATCTTTTAATTTCATGACTGCAATCACCATCTGCAGTGATTTTGGAGCCCCCCAAAATAAAGCCAGCCACTGTTTCCACTAACCCAGCCCGGACAGCCTAGGAATCACATTTCAGTCAGTTTCATTGGAGATCTCCTCAAACACCCCAGAAAGGTGAGGACACGTGTTTAGGATACACAAGTAAAGACTCAGCTTTACTCACTTGATAAAAATATTCTTCATGTAAGGCTAATCAAAAGTAAAGTAGGACTGGGGCTTCCCTGGTAGTCCAGTGGTTAAGAGTCTGCCTGCCAATACAGGGGACACGTGTTCAATCACGGGTCCAGGAAGATCCCACATGCTGTGGTGCAGCTAAGCCCGTGAGTCACTACTGCTGAGCAAGTGTGCCTAGAGCCTGTGCTCCACAACAAAAGAAGCTTCCGCTTGCCGCAACTAGAGAAAATCCACTCGCAGCAGTGAAGACCCAGTGCACCCCCTGAAAGTAAATAAAAAGTAAGGGAACTCATATCCAAAATATATAAAGAATGTTAAAATCTCAACAATAAGCGAATACTTGATTATATAATAATACTGATGAGAGACCCAAACTCAACTGTCAAAGATGTACAAATGGCAAATGCTATGTGAAACATGCTCAATATCATTTGTCATCAAGGAAACCAAAGGAAAATAAGAGGATGGGACCCTACACAAGTGTGTATGTGTTCAGTAGTGTCCTACTCTTTGCAACCCCCATGGACTGTAGCCCTCCAGGCTCCTCTGTCCATGAAATTCTCCAGGCAAGAACACTGGAGTGGGTTGCCATGCCCTCCTCCAGGAGATCTTCCCGCATCTCTTATGTCTCCTGCATTGGCAGGTAAATTCTTTACCACTAGCCCCACCTGGGAAGCCCATACACAAATAAGAGCAGCTAAAATCCACAAAAACTGACCCTGCTGGTGGAGCAGCTGAAACTTGTTTGCTACTGGTGACAGTGCAACGTGGGATGGTCATTTTACAAGATGGCTGGAAAGTTTCTTAAGAAGTTAAACACAGACTCACTAGACAAGGCAGCAGTCCCACTCCTAGGCATTCATCAAGGGAATTCACCATCAGCCAACACTGGCAGTCAGCACTTTCAGTGGGTGAGGGGGTTAACATGAGCTGCGTCCACACAGTGGAGCACAATTCAGTCACAAAACAGAAAGAACTACTGGTTAAGTGGATGCATTTGAAATGCAACTTGCTACAAAGAAGAAGCTAGACCCCTAAGTCTATACATTGTATGATTACTCATATGACATTCTGCCAAAGGCAAAACTGTAAGGACAGAAAATGTACCAGGGGTTGGAGGGCTGTGGCCGACCATAGAGTGGAATTTTTAGGGCGATGGAACTTTTCTGACTGGTACTGCGAGGGTGGCTACAGACTCTCTGCTTTGCCAGAACCTATAGACTGGACTTCAACACGAATGTACTGGAATGTTTGTAAATGTTTAGCCTGGAGAGAAGGCTGGAGATCCCAGGATGGGGGCTGGCTGGGACAATAGACACCAACCGTATTACAAACATGACATGGTGTCTGGGTGGGTGGGGAGATAGGGACAAGGAAGGAGGCCGCACTTCAACAGAGCTCCTCTCTTAGAGGAGAATCCAGGGCAGACCATCCCAAAGTGCTTCACATGTGCTCCAGGGATGAACAAACAGGTGGATGCAAGGCAGGGGGAGGGAGCCTGGGTCTTGCTGTCAGAGAGGCAACACCCTCTGGACCAGGGGAGGCAGTGAGTCCTTCCTGGGGGATGGGGAGGGATACCCCCAAATCTGAGATGGTGTGAACTCATGCTCAGTCCTGTGTTCACACAGAGAGCTAAGTGAGTGAAGACTGTGGGCGAGGACACATCCTGGCTCTGTCCACCAGGAACAGCAAGAAGCAGTGACACCCCCGGGAACAAGGAACACCCGTGGCACCTAGATCTTGGTCTCTAAATACCACTTTACAACAAACATAAATGGGGATCCTTGGAGACATGGCTCACTCTGGGACTGGAGTGATAAACATACAAGATGAGCCAGAAGCAGCTTAATGCCAGAAAGTGAAGAAGTGCACAGAAGTCAGCACGACAGGGGCAAGGGACCCAGAAGCCAACCTGCCCTGGCCCTGGCCAAGGCTGGAATGTTTGAGTAACAAAGTACATACCAGCTGTCGCGCTCCTACCAACATAAAGTGATTAGAAGAACCCTTCTAGGAAAGGGCAGCCCACTCCGGTATTGTCTGGGAAATCCTATGGACAGAGTCTGAGCCTGGTGGGCTACAGTTCATGGGGTTGCAAACAGTCAGACATGAGTGACTGAGCACAGAAGAGCACTTCTCCTCTACAGTGTTTTTCCCCCAAAGCCATAAACCCAGTCTCACTCCAAAAAAAACATCAGACAAATGCAAACTGAGGGACATTCTACACAATCCCTGGCCGCCACCCCTTACAATGGTCAAGGTCAAGGGAGACAAGGAAAGTCTGGGAACCTGTCCCAGTCGAAAGAAGCCCAGGAGAGCTGACTACTATAGTAGTTAGACAGCGAATTACAGAAAACTCTGCAGTCACACTGTGGGATCACGACAGCAGTGACTTCTATCTAACTTTTTATTCTGTGTTAGGCTATGGCTGGTTAACAACGTTATGATAGTTTCAGGTGGACAGCAAAGGGACTCAGCCATACATATACATGTATCCATTCTCACCCCTAAATTCCCCTCTTATCCAGGCTACCTGGCTTATTTCTGAGAAGTCAGTCAGTACTTCTTAGATAGTGCAAAGGGCTAATACAGCCCCACTTGTTGGGGAATAAAGTAAATGCTGATGAAAGTGAGAGATATCCAAGGTTCCTCAGATGTGTTAGGAGGACTGGCTCACACAGTGGCTACCTTTGCCAGCCAGATACTTCTCTGCTGAATGCTTGCCCATTCCAAGGATGAACATGCAGGAACTGCCCAGTGGTGACTGTGGCAGAAACAGCCAAGTGCCCAATATCCCAGCACCTGCTATCTGGGTCTTCTTTTCTCTAGATGACATGACTTTAGCTTCTGCAGCAACAATGCACCAGGGGAAAATGCTTCCTGCCTTACTCCCTTGCAGCTACAATGGGCTTTGGGAACTGATTCTGCCCAATTTGTTGTAGTTGTTCAGTCACTAAGTCATGTCCAGCTCTTTGTGACCCCATTGACTGCAGCAGGCCAGGCTTCCCTGTCCTTCACTATCTCCCTGAGTTTGCTCAAACTCATGTCCATTGAGTTAGTTATGCCATCCAACCATCTCATTCTCTGTCACCTCCTTCTCCTCCTGCCCTCCATCTTTCCTAGCATCAGGGTCTTTTCCAATGAGTTGGCTGCTTGCATCAGGTGGCCAATTGATGGAGCTTAAACTTGGAGCTTAAACTTCAGCATCAGTCCTTCCAATGAATATTCAGGGCTGATTTCTGGTGACTGAGTTCTAGATAAACCACTGGGTGCATTTTCATGATAGAGGGGGGTATATGCACTCTGCCTTTCATACTTGCCTGGACCATGTCCTCCCTACATGGACTGAGTCCTCCCCACCCACAATGTGGGTTCCAACACTGGAGGACCACCAGGGTTACCCCATCACTGGCCTCAGGGGCAGCACTCTCCTCTTCTTGAATGGCTGCCTCCTTGTGCATCCTGAGAAGACTTCTGGCTGGGGCTCTAGCTGTCCCTCCTGGATAACATCTCTGGACAAGAGTAAAAGGAGGGCCCTAGCTGACCAGCTGGACATTATGGCCCAAGGCAGCAGTGGCGCCTGTGGGAGGAAGGGTTGTCCTGCCCAGTGGTGTGGCAGGTACACCCCCAGGCAGCTCCCAGCCTCTGGCCAGAATCACCACTGGCCACCAGACACATGAGAAGAGCCTCTGACGTGCGTGGCAGGCCAGAGGAAAAAGGCAGCCTGAGGGATGCAGAGGTGAGAAGAGGCAACTCCCAGAGCTGTCACTGGTGCTCAGAGGTAAGATACCACATCTGTGAAGCAAAAACAGGATGCTCCTTTAAGAGAAGAGACCCAGAAACTGAGTTTGAAAGCAAAGACACACATTACGGGGATATGGCAGAGATTAAAATCCAATCTCAGAGTTGTCAGAGAACATGGAGACGGCACCACAGACAAAGAGCAAAAAGTGAGAAAGTGGATGACAAGAGGGCAAAGGTAAGAAAATGAAGGATCCAGGTATGGAGCCCAGAGAGCAGGAGGACACAGGGGTGGGTTGTCACCCGGGGTGGGCAAGAGTGAGGCCAAGTTCAGAACCAGAGCCTATTGGGGGAGCGGTGGGGAGGAGAGTGAACGAGGTGCACCCCTCCCCATAGAGCCCCCTAACAGAAACCACACCCACAGTTCCAAGGACAGGGGAGCGTATCAGGTGCCAGGAGTCGAGTGGCCGCAGCCTTGCCAGCAACCACAGCAAAGGCTCAAGACTGCAAAGCAAGGCCCCCCGAACTCCAAGCTGACTAGGAGACCCAGGACCAGACATCCAGCCCAGAGGACTCAGGTGCCAGGCCAGAGCAAAACACTGCAGAAACACGAGTCTCCAGAATCAGCCTCCTGTGCCTTTCTAGGCTCCACTGAAGAGCAGAGGATCCAAGAAACAGGGCCTAGATGGCGGCAGGTCCCAGGACAGCAGCACCACCAGTCCAGGGCCTCAGGGAGCTGGAGAGGAGTCCCCTAGAGGACAGGCTGCATGTCCCACCCTGTGGGGAGGGCCACATGGCCGGGGGTGAGGGTTCAAGGCAGTAATATCAGCGCTGAGAAAACCAGGCAGAAGGGCAACTTTTAGTTCTCAGGAAAACAAACGTGAGCAACACCTGGGATGCCTGCAGCATCTCTTACTTCTGAGCACCTGTGAAGGTGAGTGGGATAACACCCCAAACTGCAACTGGGCAGGGGGCAAGGTGGTCACCACCAAAGAGGCTACATGGCTGCCTTTGGACAGGTCATAGCCAGAGCGTGGATGCGGGCCTCGGGTCCTGCCCGCCGCCACGCCCCAACCCGAGTGATCTGATAATACTGGAGGGACAAGTCCAGCATTCTTGGCAGCCCAGCCTTTCCTCAAAGAGTTGCTGTGCTAGCCTCATCACCCATCTGCAAAAGCCATGGAGGGCACCAGGTGGGTGGATGCGGTGCCTGCCCCACCCCACCATAGAATATCCCCACCAGCCTGCATCACCCCACGAGCTCTCGGCTGTT
This sequence comes from Madoqua kirkii, assembly GCA_006408675.1. NCBI lineage: Eukaryota > Metazoa > Chordata > Mammalia > Artiodactyla > Bovidae > Madoqua > Madoqua kirkii. Next base: position 104,767 of record SJYC01007775.1, on the reverse strand, counting down.
CAGTCATTGCTCCTGATTTCTATAAAACTCCATGTCCAGAGCAGCTCTGTCAATGGGTGCAGGGTGGGGGGCTCCCCACTCCCCAGTTCTGTGGCCACCAGAGGATGGGGGGCTTTGGGCTTCTGTGTCTTTATTCCATCTTACCGAGCACTACTGAAGGCCAAGACACACCAGACTCTGGTCTCCAAATTGGGGCCCTGACATGTTAGGGGCGCCTGGAGACCCTGCAGAGAATCAAAGGCTGAAGGCTCTGCTCTCTCTTCTAGCAGGCCTGGCTCAGAGACCAACCTGCTCACTGGACCTCGTCCCTCCTCCAATGCCTGAGGCCCACTTGCCACACCCTAGGCTTGGGCTTTGGTTTGCGGCTCCAGGTCCGCCCTATGGAGGCCAGGGTGGCGGCCCGTAGGCTGGGCGGGAGCCCTGGCGCTGGGGCAGGGGTTGAGCCTTCCCTGCCAAGCGCCACATAGGCCCCTGGACTGTGCAAGTCCCCTTAGCCCGGAAGTGGGGAGTGCTATGGAGTTGGTGTCTCCAGGGGTCCAAGAGCCAGGTCGGGCCATGGGGGAGGGGGACTTCCCAGAAAGAGCCTGGTTTCTGTTTAAAAGGAGAAACAGACTCAGAAGAGTCCTCCTCCTCTTCCTCACATCCAAGCCCTGTGGGTGCAGGATCCCCATCAAGAGGACCTGAGGGTCCTGCTGCAGGCCCCGGCCACCCCCGCTTGCGGCCAGATGGCTGTGGGAACTCTGGCCGCAGACACCGCCCCCCTTCTAGGCGCTATTCTTGGTGTGTGTCTCCCTTTGGGGGGAGGATGAGGGTGGAAATGATCAGAAGCTAAAATTAGCAAATGGCAAACAATTGAGGCCAGGGAACTGAGGTCGGCTGAGGATAACAGTTTGTTTTCTGTGGCCCTGAGGTGGTTTGAGCAATAAAGGGAATTGAAAATGAAAATAAATCTGGACGCCACCCAAGCCCTGCTGGGACCAGCCAGACAGGGGGCACCCGGGGGTGGGCGGCCAGATGGCAGGCCCACCCTGACCCCTCTTGGGGCTCCCCTCCTCCCACCCACGGGGACTTCCTGCTGCTGCTGCCCTGCGAGCTGGCCTTCTCTCCCACGGCTGCAGGGACGGCCTCCCTGGCGCTAGCTTTGCTGACTTCTGCTCCAAGGAGGGCTGGTATAAACCCCAATGACTGTGCCCTGAAGTCAGGCCTATGAGCCCTTGCCCTGGTTCCATGGGGAGTGGCGGTGACACACCAGGAAACCAGGCCCAAGGGTCTGTGACATGCCGGGTCACACGGTTGGGCGGGCAGAGGCCCTGAGCACACAGGCATGGCTGGGAGGTGGGCGCTGTGACTCCTGACTGCCCTGAGAGGGGCCAGCTGCACAGTGGCTGCAGACAGAGAAGGGAGGGGGCCAGGTCTTGTTGCTGCTTGGCGGTCAGGGAGCTCTGCTCCCCTGGAGGCCACACCCAGTGCTCCTGGGAAGGGGAAAAAAAGCCCCACTTTGCTTCTAAGGGTGCTCGGCTTGGCTTGGAACACAGAGGCCATGGGGTGGCTGTGGCCCCAAGGATGGGACGCCCATTCCCAAGTCAGAGCAGCTGCTGGAGGCCCTCCCCGGGGCCAGCCCAGGGCCATGAGCTTGAGGCACCGCAAGTGACTCCACCACCACACGTGTGCACATTTCAGTCCTCGAAGCAGCCACAGGGGGAATGCTGGTCCATACCTAGCCAGGCTGGCCTAGACCACAGTCGCTCGGCACTGACCTCAGTGCCATTTGCATCTCCAGCAACTCTGACCAGGGCTCGGCTGGCCGCCACCCGGGGCCACCAGGTCCTTGTGTACAGAGCAGGGAGCCTGGGTAATTTGAGGAGTGGAACTGGAGTCCAGGTGGAGGGTCTTCTGTGGAGACCAATGTTGAGAAGAGATAGAGAGCTGTGGTTGTGACCTGAGCCAATGATGAACACAGCTTCCATGGCCGCTTCCCAGGGCCAGGAGATCTTGGTGTCCGAGGCCTCACGCCCTCTAGCCCTGAGGGCCTAGAGGTACAGAGAACAGTCTGAGGGGCCTGGTGTAAAAAGCAAATCTGAGGTCTTCCCTACCAGCCAGCTCAGCTCACTGCAAAGACCTTGGACATCTAAAAGCACCCTTCTTCCTGTAAGGGTGCTGGGCTGGTACTCTCATGCATCACTGGTAGTGTCACTCATTCTTCCTTTCTAGAAGGCAATCTGCCCCTAAGTGAGCATTCCTGTGCTTGCTCCCAGGATATAACCAGAACAAGCCCACCATGGGTGATAGTCACAGGCTTTCCAGGAAAGCAAGTCACTGGAGGTATCACAGCCCCCAACCTAGGGCCTAGTAAGGACACCAGGGACGAATAGATGAGGATGTGCAGGGCAACCATGAGAAACCAGGTCCAGGGGCCTGCTGGCACTTTGGAGATGTGACCACCACAGAATGTCACAGTGGGAAAGGGCCAAACGTAAAATGACTGTGTGGGATAATCCCACATTTCATGTTAAAATAGATACAGGCAGACGTGTTAACACAGTGTCTCGTGGGAGGTGGGATTAAAGTTACTGCTTTTCCTCTTTTTCTTTTAATGCTTTTCTATTTCCCAAATCCTCCTTCATGAACACACTTGGTTTTTATAATCAGAAATAAAAACAAGTGCAATGTGCTAAAATCACAGTTTCCAGTAAACCTACTTCTTACAAGAAACAGGAACACATCTGACCCGGTCCCAGAGCACTACCAGCAAGTCACAAATGGGTGAAGCACACATTCTCCAACTGTTGATAGGACCCGACTCAGAAGCTGCCCTCAGGTCCACGGATGGTGGATCTGGGTCATCTGAAAAGACACATCTTTCTGGGAGATGCTGTGGAGTTCTCCACTTGGCTGTCCACCATCCCTAGTTTTGGAGAAGAGACCTAAAGGTGAGGACAGAGCCAGACAACTGCTCTGAAGAGGTAAAATTGGGTGTCACATAATCTCTTTTTTGAGTTTTTCTAAATTTTCCAAAATTGTTTGCAGTTAATATATCATTTTCAATAAAAACGTGTGTCTGCACTGCATGTGCGCATGCCACACACGGCCCTCCTCTTCTCAGAGAGCACCAGGCTGGGCTGACACAGCCAGACCTCAGGCTCTGCTGTCATTTGAGCACAAAGCCAAGTCAGAAGTGATAGAAGGGGCTGCCAGCTGCTCCGTATATGTCTATCGTGTCCTTGTCTCTTTTCCAGACTGGACTCTTTCGTGGGTAGCCTGACATCCAGACACGTCCTGTGCATTTTCCACTTTCCTCCATCAGCAGGAAACCTAGGGTTCGGGTCCTGTCTTCAGAAATAGAAGAGGGGCACCCAGAAAGAGCAGGAAGAAGCTGCCAGAGCCTTTCCTCCTCCTGTGCATTCTTTCAAAGATACCCTTGGAGGGGAGGGGTATGCATTCAGCCCTGGGGCCCTGCCCTGGGGGACATGAAGAGCACCGGTGACATCCACTTTTCCTTTCTTCTTTCCTGGCCTCCAGAGTCACACACCCCTTCCCTCAGGGCCCCCGTCCACTCTGTTGATGAAGACCCCGACAAGACTCCCCCTTCCCACCACCCCTTCTTGGCTCCTGGATGCCCACACCCTGAGCCTGGCTCTCATCACCAAGGCAACGCCCCTCTGGCCCAGACTTGCCTCTGGACTACCCCCCAGAGCCTCTCTGCTCCCACACCCCCACAGTCCAAACTCAATCCCCCTACCCCCGCCTTATTGGAGACTGGTTCACAGCTTTGGAAAGACCCACCTTTCCCCTCTTTCTACCCACAAGTGCCAGGAAGTGCACTTCCCAAACTGCTGTCAGCCCAGCAAGGTCTAGGCACAGAGGCCAGTGCCAGTGACCTTGGCCTCCCAGGTGGTCTCCAGGGTGGGCTGTAGGAGCCTTCTCCTCAGGAGCCTTGGTGCCACCAGTGGAGCTCCAGGGGGGTGCCTGGGATGCTGGGGAAGGGGGACACCAAACCCCAGCTCCACGCCTCCCTGGCCGGTTTCTCAGCCTCCAAGTTAGCATACCTACTGAGCACGGTGCCTGTCACATATGCCCCAGGTCAGCGTGATCGTGACAGGAGACACCAACCCAAACCCGCCCGGGGTCTCAGTGTGGCCTCGCGGTGGTGACACCCCCAGCCAGGCAGGTGCTGCCCAGCAGGAACAACAGTCCCACTCGGCTTCCCCACTTTCCAGACTCCATCTGCTCCTCCCCCTCCCCAGTGCCTCCTTTCACCCCCAAGGGTCCTGTCACCACACACCTGCACCGGGCTCCACGATCCAGGAGGGAGGAAGTTAGGGGAGTGCAGGCCTCCCTCACCAGTGGGAGCCGGGGCCTTCACGGCATTCAGGACAGCAAAGAACCCCCTGCCCTGGCACCGTCCTGTGGGGCAACCCCACACATGTGGCTTTACACTCGGGTCCATGTGTGCTACTGGCCAGGCCAGCCCCTAGCTTTAGCCTTGTTGCCTTGACCTTGGCTACAGTGTGGCTAGGACCCCACTGCCTGAGGACGTGGGACCTCATATGACTCCTGGCTGGCCCACCCTCCTCCTTGGTGTGGTTGGGTTCTCAGTGCTGCCTCCTCCAGACCCATCACCCTAGCCAAGTCTGTGAAGGCCTGGGAGGATGCAGATCCCCAGCACAGAAGCATCTTCCCAAGACCACAGGCCCCAGTCCCCAGGCTGGCCCCAAGGATGGGTGCACCCCACTCATGGCCACGGGTGTTGGAGCCTGTCATCTGGTGCCCGCAATGTTGGGGCAGGAGCCTGCCCAACCTTGGGGAGGCTGGCACTGTCCTCCAGGGCCACGGAGCGCTCCTGGCCGCAGCGCCCTCATCACCCCCACCCCTGCCCTGCCAGCCGTCCTTCAGGCTCTTTTCTGTCCTGGAATCCACTGAGATATTGTTGACAGAAAGGTTCTACTGCTTTTAGGGAAAAAAAATCCATCAACCTCTGAACCAGAATTCATTCTCCACATTCTTAGGACAGATCCTGTGATGACCAGGTTTGGCCCCAGGGAGGGTTAGAAGGACAGCCCAGACCTCCCTGAGCATTCCCTGCCGACCTGTAGAAACAAGTCCCCCAGCTAGGAGTGCGGGGTGACTCCCCACAAGCTAGGCCCACGTCAGTGGAGCAGGGGTAGGCCACCCCAACAGCCAAGCTGTTGTCAGTTCCCAGCGCCCTGGCACCCCTGGCTGGACTCAGGGACACGTTCTGACCCCAGCCTGATAACAGGGGTGAGGGTGGTGATGAAGATGCTCAGGAGACCATTCTGCTGACCCCCCAGCCCTGCTATAGGTGTGAGAGTGGGGACCAGAGGTCAGCACAGACTGGTCTCGTATGCAGAGGAGGGAGGGAGTGAGGCCAGCCTCCGGACAGAAGTGATAGGCTCCAGGCATAGTGGGCTGCCTCCCCTCTTCCCGAGGGATGAATGACTCCAGCCTCCAGGGAGACGGAGAAGCAGACACCTCCCTCGTCTCCAAGTGATTCAGGAACTGGGACCAGGAGACAGCAGGCCCGGCCTGGGAGCCAAGGCGCCCTCTGGCCACCTAACCCAGGGTTTGCAAGACTCCATCCTCCATGGGGTTCACAGGGCCACCATCTGAGCCTGCGAACCAGAGTGTGTCCCAGGACCCAGCTGGCCAGCTCCCAGAAGCTCTGGACTGTGTGAGCAGTAAACAGTTCTCAGTCATTTCCTGTGCTGAGAAATCGTACCGTAACACAAGAAACCTGGTTGGCATCACTGTGGCCCAGGGTGCTGCTGATGCAAGGAGCGTCCCGCTGTGGGCCCCGCAGAAGGCTGGAACCCACTTGGCCTCCTCACCATCTCCAAGCAGGTGAGCATCCTGAGGGCAGAGGCAGGGGTGGGGCTGCGCAGGTACAGGGTTGCTGGAGGCATCTGGCTCGGGGACCTCACACACCGATGGCCTGGTCACTCAGTGTCCTCCTCTGTCCAGCGATCCTGTGGAACAGCCCCTGCCCCACCTGTATGCCCACAAATGTCCTCTGAAACAACCAGATGCAGGACAGGAAGGACGGCCACACAGGTGCCCAGGTGTCACTCAGCACAGAGGTGTTCCTTCCATGTGGCCCCTCAGACTGCACAGGAGCACCTCGATGCCAAATGCACTGATGCGAGGGTCAGAGCCTCGAGGAGAAGCACAGAACTGTGGTTCTGCAGCTGATGAGCTGGCCTCAACAAGGGTCCCACATTTCCCTCTAGGACACAACTCTTGAATCTGCAAACAGAGAACTGCAGCCCCAAAAGAGAAAGAAGAAAGTGGAGAAAATCCCCAGATGGCCCGGAGTCCATGAGAACAGTCACCCTGGAAAACACCCCGGGTGCTGCTCAGACACAGGGCTCAGGAAGCCCATGGTCCTGAGGGCGCTCCCCTGGCCATGGGGACAGAGCCCTTCACCTGAAGGGGCCATGGCCACTGCCAACGAGACCTCTGTCCTTCCGACTGGAGAGGATGCGGTTTACAAAGGGGCCTCCCTGAGGTGGAGCCCCTCTCCCAACACGGCCGGCTTCTAGAAGCCCCACCCAGAGGGCCCATCCATCCAGAGGGAGTGCCCTGGTAGGACTGGCACTGCTGCTCATCACCATGAGATGGTCAAGACCAGTGATACCCAGTGGTGAGGAGGTGGAGGATGCCACCCCTGCTCCTACCCCTGGCCTGGGCATGTTCAGAGCTGCTCTGGGGACAGGGACCTGGGCTTCTACCTCAAGGCTCCAGTTCAGCGGCTCCTGTCTTACAGTGTGTGGTCAGGGCTGAGTGCCTGGTAACCAGTAACCAGTGAGGCTCACCTGCGAGGGTGCCACTCCCCCGCCTGAGCACAGACTCCGGGCAGCGCATCTCCATAGCAACAGGATCTCTACCGCCTTTCTGCAGCCAAAAATGGATGGAGGGGCCCTTGACAGACCTGAGCTGAGGTTGGGACACAGCTCACCCACACAATGAGCCCCGGGGTGGTTCTGGGAGGCCCTGATACACGAGCTGGAACCTACTTCAAAAAGTCATTCTAAGTTATCTGTTTCTCCCCAAAAGAGAAGTCAGGTGCCCAAGAGCAATGCAGCAGTGAGGGGAATCCTGCTCTCATGGGGTAGACACACACACACACACACACACGTATAGACACATGTACTCATGGACACATACGCACTTGTAGATACACACTAGTAGACACTTGTAGACACACACGCACTCGTACACACACTCATAGACACACACACTCACAGACACACACACTCCACACAGACACACACACACCCCCAACACCATATGCCTTGTGTATGTTCTCAGGGCCGCTCTCATGGCCCAACCTGCTGCCCAGTTGAGAACGTGGAGCCAGGCTCCATCTGTTCTCCCTCCCAGGCCAACACCATACTGCACTTTGCGTCCGTTAAAACGACAGCACATAATCAGACAAAAAGCCCTTCCTCTGATGAAAACAAAGTGTTGAGAGGCTCTTGACCGAGGTTACTAAGACACAGGGCATGTGCAGTCAAGCTTCTGTGGGGCCGAGACCAGAGATACAGCAACAACATGGCTCCAAGTCCACAGCCCAGATGGTCAGGACTTACAGACGGCAGGACCCCCAACACACTGTCCCTGCAACCCCAACAGCTGCCTCCTCAGGGAGCTGCTTCTCATTCAGGAAAACCAGGGGTGGGGGGCCCATGAGGCAGCCCTGTCTTGTGCTGAGGGAAGGGAGCCAAAAGGCCTGCATACCCACTACAAAGACTGGCCCTGGATACAGGCTTGGCCCAACTCTGTAGACGGCCATGTGGGTCTGCTCTATGCATGATAAAACCAAGAAGGTCAGCTTCCTTGCAGACTCACCTTGCACCTCCTCAGTGGGAGCGGATGGAGTAGGGCAGTGCCAGGTAAAGGGAGAAGCCTGTAGGAGAGTCTGTCACTGAGTGTCACCTAGCGAGGTGCCCCCTCCTGGCTAGACCCTGTCGAGCCCAGGGATACCCAGCCCAGCCACCTCTGAGAGCAGCAAGGTTTAAGAGCAAACACCAGAGTACACCTTGTACCAAGGTGTACACGAGCTCCTATCTTGGCCTCCCAGGAGAGTCTGGCATCTGGGGGGTGGGGGGAAAGGCACTGTTTGGGCTTAGACAGATTCTGGATGCATGTTTTGGGGCTCTGAACACCCTGAGATGAGAGAGCTATCTCCCCAAATCTCTCCAAAGAGCTTCCTCAACCTCAAAGTCAACATAGTCCTTGGGCGGTGCTGAAGTAAGCACTCACAGGCCAGGACCCTGCCATCGCACCCTCTGCCTCTTCCCCGGCCATGCCAGGGCCTCTCCACAGTTTAAAACAAAAAGTTTAAAACAAAAATCATGGGAAGAAACATGCCTCCTATAAAAGGACTATAAATGTTTATTAAATTCTAGGAACCAGGTCAGGCATCTTGGTATCTTAGTCATTCCAGCTAATTAAAGGGAAAAAAAAAAAATCAAAATAGAAGCTCATCCCAGAAACTTGAGACAATGAGAGCTTCTCTCACCACAAGCACTGAGCCCTGGCTCAGCTGGTTGCCAAGGCAACTCAGTGTTTACCTCTCCCTCGCTGTGTAGGAGGATGCTGACCATTGACTGGGAACAGCTAGGCTGCCACCTCCAACACCTCACAGGAAAGGCCGCCTGGGTGTCCCCAGGGGCCCAGAAGACTGAGGAGGAAGCTACAGCCCCACCCCAGCCCTCTAGCACTCTCCCAGGCTGAGCCAGGCCACAGCACAAAGGAAGGGCTTCTCCAGCATCCTGGGCCTGCTCCCCAGTGCACCCATTCGCCTCTGTCCAGGACTGGAAACCCTTGAGGACAGCTTGGCAGTGTGTGTAGATCCCAGGTTGGGAGAGAGGAAGGGAAGGAGGAGGTGAAGGAAAGGGAGGAGAAAGAGGAGGAGGAAATGTGAGGACCAGGCTGGAGCTTAGGTCAGCCACAACCAGACCCCCATACCAGGCTGCCGGCCCAGATCAGGGCAGAACAGCCCAGAACAAGTGACCTACTGGCACCCAGGGAGTCACACCTCCAGCATGGCTCCAGGATCCCTGCTGCCCCTGCAGCCACTCTGGACACATTGTGCCTTCCCCAGGTTCCTGCAGGGTGATTCTGGGCGTGACGACACACCTGCTGCAGCTGGAGCCACCTGGCCAGAGGCCTCCTGACAGGCAGGAGGCGCCACATTCACACACATAAGCATGCACAGCACGTGCATACATGCGTGTCAGTGTCTATCTCCCAAGGCCCTGTGCAGAGCTAAACACATGAGGGGAGGAGCTGAACATGGAAGAAGTTAAACAACTGGCTCACAAGTTAGGGAGATGATCAGGGGAAGGGAGATCAATACTGACGATTCTCAAAGGCTCGAGTGAGTGAACTGAAGGCTGATGCCACCTGTCCAAAGCAGGATGCGAGCAGGTAACACCCAGTCCAGTGTTTAGGAAGAAGAGCCTATCAAAGAAATCAACTTGAATATTCATTGGAAGGACTGATGCTGAAAGCTGAAGCTCCAATACTTTGGCCACCTGATGCGAAGAGTCAACCCTGATGCTGGGAGAGACTGAAGGCAGAAGGAGAAGGGGATGAGAGGATGAGATGGCTGGATGGAATCATCAATTCAATGAACATGAGTTTAAGCAAACTCTGGGAGATGGTGAAGGACAGGGAAGCCTGGTGTGCTGCAGTCCATGGGGTCGTAGTGAGTAAAACATGACTTAGCAACTGAACAACAACAAAGAAGACAAGGCTGAATTTCCTGCAAACCCCAGAGGCCTGATGGTAACTCAGGGCAACCACCTCGATCACCAACACAACAGTTATCACCAACACAACAGCACGACGCCTGTGCAGTGAATGCTCAGGCCCCACCCGGAAGAGGGCTCAGAGAAAACACTGAATGACATTTCATGATCATAAAAGATGGCATCCTGCAAGTCCCTCAGACTATCCCAGGGAATACCTTGGTGCCTTAGGCCAAACAACAAGGCAACGTTATTATTTTTTATTTTTTAGCTGCTCTATGAGGCTTGTAGGATCTTAGTTCCCTGATCTGGGAACCCCTGCAACCTCTCCAGTGGAAGTGCACAGCCATAACCACCGGGCTGCCAGGGAATTCCAAAGGCCACAGGATTTTCAGGCAAGCGGCCCAAAGGGGTTCTCTAGAAAAGACAAGGAAACCTGAGTAACAGCCCTGAGCACCCAGGGCTGCAGAAGCGGGAGTGGTCCTCCTGACCTACACTCCCTGTCCTCGGGGACAAAAATGACAACTGATGGACAAACATGGGGAAGTCTTTCCACAATGGGAACCAGGCGAGACCTCAGTGATGGATGGTGATCTGCCTGAGGCCCGCCTGCCTGCCCCACTGTGCTTATCCCCAGTGGGAGAGGATCACCCACGACCAGTGGGCAAACCAGAGTGGCCCGAAGTGGGAAGGAGGACAAAGGGCAGAAGTCAGGGAAGCAGGCAGGGCCCCTAAGTGGCCAGACTGCCTATCGCTCACCATACAGCTTAGATTAGTATCAGTGGCAACTGTGCAATGAATCCATACCTACTATCTCTCTCTCTCTAGTGAAAACCTGTAAGGTTTGTTACTATAAGATGCTAACCCCCCAGCTTCCAGACCCTCCCCCCATCTCAGATGAACAGCTCAGCCGGCCAAAGGCCCAGGCAAAACACCACTGTCCGCCAAGGACATGCCTGGGCTTCCCAGGCCCTGGTCGGTCCCTCCTGGCGGCTGAATGCTGAGGTTTGTGTGCGCCTTTTATGGTTCCTCTTTGTTTCCCAACACTTTCTTGCAAAAACCTCCACTCTTGATCTGCCATTAACTTTAGCTTCTTCCTCTAGCAACCCCCGCCTTGGAGAAGGAAATGGCAACTCACTCCAGTACTCTTGCCTAGATAATCCCATGGAGGGAGGAGCCTGGTAGGCTACAGTCCATGGGGTTGCAAAGAGTTGGTCACAATTGAGCAACTTTCCTCTAGCCCCCAAACATTTTATCTTTTTTATTTAGTGAAAGTGTGTTAGTTGCTCAGTTGTGTCCGACTCTGTGACCCCATGGACTGTAGCCCACCAGGCTCATCTGTCGTATTTCCCAGGAGAGAATACTAGAGTAAGATGCCATTTCCTTCTCCATTTTTTAAAGTGAGTGTTAATATACTAAAAGAGTTAAAAACAAATGAGCTCAGAGAAGGAATGTAAAGGAGAAGGAAGTTCCTGTCCTGCTCCCATCGGAGGAGGACGACATCCAACTTAACCCAAGGGTGTAAGGAGCCCTGTCCTGGGCCCCAGACCCCCTGCCAGGCTGCCTAGCTGTCACCCTGCTGGGGCCCCAGGTGGGGGCCAGGAAGCCCCCCCAACTCCTAAGCCCCCTCCCTCTCCCACACCTGTGCTTCCTTCCAGCTGGCTGTGTCTGCAGGACATGGGCCTTGCCAGAAGCTCCTTCCAAGACAGGACCCAGCAAAGGCCAAGCCTCATACTCACCGGTGAGTGACCGCCAATTTGAGCCCCAAACTATTTCTTGCAAAGCTCTTTCTCTGGCTCTAGGAGGCAGGCCTGTGCACAGGGACCATGGGCCACCCACCTGTGCAGGACAGGCCACGGCACAGGGACGCCTAATCCAAGGCCTCAAGTCTCAGCACTTTTCCAAACAGGTCACCTTGGGACAGACTGGCTGATGGCCACGGAGGGCGGCCAAGTTCCTGGTTAGCAAGTGCTTTTGCGTGATGAACTTGAGAAAAGGAGAACAATCAACAGATCACTCCCCCCTGCCCCGTTCCCCGCTCTGCATACAGTAAAAACCTGGAGTGTGGCTCCTTAATCCAGGCTGCAGGTTCAGAATGATGTCATGCAGATGCCACACTGGGCCACGCCACCCCCCTACTGCACACACAAGGCCCACAGTGAATGGGGAGGATGACCTGCCCCACCTGACTCAGTGGGGACACGGAACAGGTGGAGGACACACTCAGAGAAGGAATGTAAAGGAGAAGGAAGTTCCTGTCCTGCTCCCATCGGAGGAGGACGACATCCAACTTAACCCAAGGGTGTAAGGAGCCCTGTCCTGGGCCCCAGACCCCCTGCCAGGCTGCCTAGCTGTCACCCTGCTGGGGCCCCAGGTGGGGGCCAGGAAGCCCCCCCAACTCCTAAGCCCCCTCCCTCTCCCACACCTGTGCTTCCTTCCAGCTGGCTGTGTCTGCAGGACATGGGCCTTGCCAGAAGCTCCTTCCAAGACAGGACCCAGCAAAGGCCAAGCCTCATACTCACCGGTGAGTGACCGCCAATTTGAGCCCCAAACTATTTCTTGCAAAGCTCTTTCTCTGGCTCTAGGAGGCAGGCCTGTGCACAGGGACCATGGGCCACCCACCTGTGCAGGACAGGCCACGGCACAGGGACGCCTAATCCAAGGCCTCAAGTCTCAGCACTTTTCCAAACAGGTCACCTTGGGACAGACTGGCTGATGGCCACGGAGGGCGGCCAAGTTCCTGGTTAGCAAGTGCTTTTGCGTGATGAACTTGAGAAAAGGAGAACAATCAACAGATCACTCCCCCCTGCCCCGTTCCCCGCTCTGCATACAGTAAAAACCTGGAGTGTGGCTCCTTAATCCAGGCTGCAGGTTCAGAATGATGTCATGCAGATGCCACACTGGGCCAGGCCACCCCCCTACTGCACACACAAGGCCCACAGTGAATGGGGAGGATGACCTGCCCCACCTGACTCAGTGGGGACACGGAACAGGTGGAGGACACGGGACAGCCAGGCCACTGGAGGACCAAGGAGTGCTGTCTCCCCTCCAGGGCCCACTCACCCACTGCAGAGCCTCCTTGCTGGAAAAGGGCTGCGGGCGGGTGTGGGCCCTGACGTGTAAAACAGACAACCGGGACCAGAAGTCATGGGTTCCATAGAAACAGGTTCCATGGAAACGTGCTGCAGGCTGAGATACTCAGGCCAGCTACAAGGGACAAAATACCTTGTAAATGGCAGAACTCAGGGTTGGGTGAGGGGTTCTCCTGTCCTACACTAAGTGCCTCATGTTAGATCACTGCCCTCAGAGTAAAAACTCAGAGGTCCAGCCTCCATTGTCTTGGCCCAGGGCAGGGACCAAGGCCTCTGAGCCCAGTGCTCGGCTCCAGGCGACTCTGTCCTCTCTAACCGCTTCCAGTCACACAGGAGCAGGTGCTCCTGACTTAACTAACAAGTTTATTCCCATCTTGACAGGACACTGACTTCCAACTTGGGGCTGTGAAAGGAACGGAAAGCAGGCTCAGGAGTGTGGACTTAGATTCAGATTTGGGTTTTTTCTAGATAGTATGTTGAGACCTACTAGGACATTAAGGGTACCATGGGCTGCAGGACCTGCCCACCCAGGTCTGGGAGACGGGTCACTTTGGGCACAGAGTCAGGTGTGGGTGCACTGACTGTGAAGAACATACCCACAACCACCTCCTAAACTATGACGAAGACCATCCAGAAACATCTGATTCAACCTAACATTAGGGGACTCCCGAGTTGTCCTCTGACTTTACAAAAGAGTTCCAAAAACAAACCTGAAAAACCAGCACTGGTCCAGGCAAGGAGGCTGGGGGATGCACAGAAGCCAGGCAGGTGGACCGGGCAGCAGGGGCTGAGTGCAGGTGAGCAGACGGCGCCCCAGCATGGCACCTGGCTCCACGCAGGACCAGCGGGACCCTCTGGCAAGCCATGCTCTCAGAGTGGTACTTATTGTTGGGAGCAGGACATTCCTGTAGAGCAGGGCAGCCTGGCAAACACCCCTTCATTTGCGATACAGCACTGCCTGTCCCTCTCTGGGGTACCAGCACTACCTGCGCTGTAGTTTTGACCAAAGATGGTTTACATGGTATCTGATCATGAGAAAAACGATGAGACAAGTGCAGATGGAGGGATTTTTCTGCAAAGCAACTGGCCTGGGTCCTAAAATGCCAATGAACTAAAGACCCAATGATGCGGAGAGGCGGGGTGCTTTCAGACCCAGGGATGCTGAAGAATGAGGACAACCAAATGCAATGTGTGATTAACCACATCCTGGCTCTTGTGTGGGCTTCCTGCGGGGTGGGGGTGGTGGTGGAGGGGGTGGCGGTGGTGACAGTATCAGGGAAACTGAATATGGACTGTATGTTACATAGTAAATAGTATTTTGAGAGGCAAAGAAGGCAGAAAATATAATATTTAGAGAGAGGAGGCAGGAAGGAGGGAAGAAAGACCCCTCACCTGCTCTGCAACCTCCGGCATATTTCTTAACCAGTCTGAGCCTGGCTGTCCTTTAAAAAGGAGTAGCAATGGCAATGCCTGTTCCATAGGGTCCTATTGCAAATGGAAGGCCTGGCCCCTGGCGAGCAGTGTGGATACGCTGGACACAACCTAAGAGCTGAGTGTGTCATTCTATAGGTTTTTTATTTTGAAAACTCTTTTCACTGCCTTCTTTCAGCCCAAACCAGACACACCTTAACTATGCCCCGAAAGCTCCAGACCTCTGTTGGGAAGATCAGGTGTCACGGGGCACAGGTCCTGGGGATGGTGGGGAGGATGGCATGGCTTCTGCAGAAGCCATGGTCTGTCTACCATAGTGCTGTGGGGTTCGTGGGGTTTCCCTATGCATTTAAACACATTACTACTACATGTGAATAAACCTTTGGTTTCCTTTCTCCCAGGCTTTTAGCCACCAGCAGTGCATCTCACCCTTGCCCTTCTGATGCACTACATCCTGAAGTTAGACAACCACCGACATTCGAAGTCATGTTGAGACAGACAGGCCCTGAGAGCCAGGGGTCCCCACGAGCCCCTTCAATGACTGGACTTGGCAGCAGCACCTCCTCTGAAGGGGGGACTCCCCCAACCCTGTTGGTTCCAGAGGCCACACACAGACAGGACTTCTGATTAAGTGAAACCTGGTTCTACCAGCCGCTCACATGGAAGCAGGTGTGTGTGTGTGTGTACCCGCCCCCGTGCAGGTGCTGCCCGCCCGCATCCGGCCCCGGCAGGTGAGAGAGAGGCCGGGAGGAAGGCGGCGCAGATCCGCGGCCAGAAGGCTGTGCGCTCCTTTCGGGAGACAGCGCCGCGGCCCCAAGGAGCCCCTGGGGTCTGGCGCGCCCCCGCCGGCCGGATGGGCGGGGCTCCCACAAAGAGCCCCGGACGAGGACCCGGGACCGACCCCGCGTCGGCAGCCTCTGGCTCCGGTTTCGACAAAGTAAACCTTAGAGCGCTGGAAAAATTACAGGAAGAGGAGAGCGAAGAATGTGCCGAGTGGCTGGAGAAAGCCCTGTCCCCGCGTGAACTTCGCCCGCCGCGCTCCCGGGCCGGGCCCGCCTCTGCTGAGCGCGCGCCCGACCGACGGAGGAGGGGCCAGGAGAGAACACCCGCTTCCCGCGGCTCCCGGGCGTCCGGGCAGCCAATCTTCCCGGGTGCCATTCGCGACCCCCATCCAGCTCGCCCGCACCTGCCCGCGCGCCCCCGGGCCCGGGCGGGGTCCCCGCCCCCGGGCCGGATGACGACACTCGCCCCCGCGGCCCCGCCCGAGCGCGCCGGAGGAGGGGGCGTGCCCGGCGGGGGCGCGGTCGCCGGGCGGGTGCCGGCTCCCAGCGCACCGACCCGCCTCGCGCGGCGCGCAGGGTCGCCCGCAGCCCAGAGCCACGGGGAAAGGGGCGAGGCCCCGACCGTTCCCGGCCCGATCGCCCTCGCACCCAACTGGTGGCTCCGGAGGCGTGGCCGGGCGACTAGCACTGGCCCCGGATCGCTTGCTCGGGGCTCCCGGGCCGCCCCACTGACCTGTGTGAGTTCTCAGGTGCGCCTTGAGGTGCGAGGATTTCCCGTAAACTTTCTCGCAGCCCGCGTAGTGGCACTTGTGCTTTCTCTGCGGGGACTCGAGGTCGGTGCGACTTCGGCCCCGCCGGCCCCTTTGTCTGAGGCCGGGCTCGCCGCTCCCCGCGGGCCCCGGCTCTCGCTCGGGCTCCAGCCCCGCCTCGGGTTCGGGCTCGGGCTCGCTCCACGCCGGGCTGAGGGGCGCGGCCGCCGCGCCACTGGCGCCGGGGGCTGTCTCTTATACACATCTTGGGTGGGTTCCAGTCTGCTTTCAGGCAGGGGAGTGGGGAGCAAACAGCTCACATGACACTCCCCCACCAGTGCAGGCTGTGCCAGGCGGCCCACGGGGCATACCTCACTGCAGCGGGGGCTGAGCACCAGCAGGTAAGCCATGTCAGGATAGCAGGATGGCTGGTCATGAGGCATGGCTAACACGGCTTTGTTGAGGTTGCTTCAAAAAATGTTCTCGATGTGGTGCTTTCACATGTACAAAAGGAGAACTGGAAGAAGTTTGTTTTCTTTGATTTTTTTTTTTTTTAGAAAAAAAGGGCAGCCAGCAATATAGCAGGACCCTTAACCCTGGGGAGACCAATATCTTTTGGTCTGTTTCCTTTCAAAACATAACCTGTCCTTCAAGTCAACAGACTAGCTCCACCACGCACGCGCCACCTACGCCGTCACTAATACCGCTAGGTCTAGATCCCCCACAAATGCCAGGTGGACACTAAGACACACACCAGAGTCCCCTGCTAAATGGTTTCCAACAGCAAACAAATGAGAAAAGCAGCACAGCTGTGCCTGCAGCAGGTAAGAGGCTGGGTGACTGGCAGTACAGCTACAGAGCTGCACTCTGGAGTATGAGGCAGCCAGAAAAAAGAATGAGGCTGCCTCCCTAAGCAAACACACAGGACAAAAGCCTTGACTGGATGTGTTCTGTGGATCCTACATGTGTGTTTTTAAATCACCTACTCCGTGGATAAACATGCATGTGTATATACACAAAAATGCACGAAAAGAGTCTGGAAAGAGATGTGTCTATAACATAGAGTAACAGTGGCTAGCTGGGGGAGGGGAGGGCTCATGAATTCTGCCTGCACACTTCTGCATTGTTTGAAGAGTTTCACAACCAGGCCGACTGGCAGGCTAGGACTGTGGGGAGCAGGGGCGGGAGATGCTGGCCTGGCTGTGGCCCAGACAAAGTGCTGGCCCTCTGCCAGCGTGGCTTGCTCTGGGTGAAGGAGATCCTGGCAGCCACCCTCCACGCTGACGGACTGCGTTCCCAACACAGCTGCCTGGGGAGCACCTGCCAGGGGTCTAGGCGGGCAGTGTGCTTGGAATACCAAGTTCTAACACCAGAGCTCAAGTCAGGGGAGAGTTAGGAATAAATCCTGGCCCCCATAATGGCCCTGGGGATCAAATCCCTTGTTCAGGGAGTCAAGATAAATTTTAAAGAAACCCTGCCCCAAATGATCACAGGAAATAGCTGAGACAATGCAACCTTCTCTACTTTCCATCCCACACAGGCCAGGTGAGCAGGAGCAACTAACTCTAGGACCGCAGGAGGCGGGGCTGGATCCACCTTTCTAGCCAGGCCCCCAGACTTGCTGAGACGGTCCAGCCCAGGGTGCTAGGAGAGGTTCTGGCTGCTGTCGCTGGAGGGCGAATAGGGTACAAAGGTTATCTGAAAACAATTGCTTGTGAGAACTCACAGGGAAGAATGGATCCAGGATGTGTCTGCCAGGAAAGCCTGGGCCCACCAAGCCCAGCAGGCAGGAACCCTTACAAGTGGGACTTTGCCAGGTAGGAGGGCTTGGGAGTGTCCTCAGAGGGATCCAGTGCTTCCCTTCTCCAAGTCCTTGAATTTTCAAATCAAAGCCCTTCAGACTCCAAGAAAATCTGCTCCTGGTTTAGGGAGTCCCCAGAGTGAGGTTAAGCAAACTTCCCAGGTCTGGGCTGGGAAGTTATGATCAACCAAACAGTAAGGGGATTCAGTTGCAAAGATGATCATGTGTTTTGTTCTAGCATGCGCATGCTCTAACACCAGCTACCTAAAGGTGACAGAGGGTCATCAGTCCTGAGGATGACCAGTGGGGGATGTAACAGGGGACCACCCTGCCACACAGCTAACCAGGACAGGTGGCTCTTTGCATGCAGTTGGTCTGGATGGTGGTGGGAGACAAAGTCAAAGCTGACCTTAGCACCTCCCAAAGGATTTTCACATGCACACCCGTTTCCTGCAGACCTTCCAGGTGGTCAAGGGAGTAATGGGTATCAGTCCCTGGTCACAGAGCTAGGCAAAGCAAGCTTCCAACTGCCTCCTTGGCTAAAGTCATATTGGTATTCACGCCCCCAAACATACAATTACTATTGTTAGGGGGTCCCTGACAGTTTGAAAGGCCTAGCATGATCTGAGTCACTGCCTGCAGTGCAGAGACCCTCCCCACCAGAACACTCTGGGAGCCCACAAACCATTGCCTCCTGGGTCTTCGCAAATTGCCTCTGGGTCATCCCCTGCAGCTAGCTTGCCTAGAAGCCGCTCCCTTCAGTGGGCTGCCCTTATGCCCTCTATGATCACCAGTTACTTATGCTCTGCACACCTGGGCTCAGGCTTCCTGAAGGTGCCCTGGGCCACAGGTAGGTCCTTAGTTCATAAGCAGATGCACCTGGAGGGACCCCTTAAACTGCAGTCAGCATCTGGGACCTAGGAAGTTACATTTCCAAAGGCCCCAAGGGACCCTGTGCACTCCTGACTTGGAGATCTACTCTGGAGGCAGATTCGAGTTTCTGCACACCTGGAAGGTGGTGCCGGCTCCCTGCTCTAAGAAAGAACAGACTAGCACACCGCAGGCCAAAGAATGGATTCATTCTGTTCTGGCTTACAGGTACCCCGGAGAGGCTGGCTTCCGCCCCACTAAACATCTAGCCATCTTGCTCTGTGCCGCGCAGGGCACAGGCAGCCCGGACCATGGTGGCTGAGGCAATCCAGAAGGCAGCCCCAGCCGGAGGCCCAGACGAGGCCCGCCCCGGGACCGATACCTCCGCCAATTCGCGAATCTGGCTACCGTGTGCTGCCGAGTTGGGAAAGAAAGAGAAGTCACTCAGTCGTATCCGACTGTTTGCGACCCCATGGACTGTAGCTGACCAGGCTCCTCCGTCCATGGGATTTTCCAGACAAGAATACTGGAGTGGGTTGCCATTTCCTTCTCCAGGGGATCTTCCCGATCCAGGGATCGAACCCGGGTCTCCCGCACTGCAGACGGACTCTTTACCGGGTTGGGAGGCCACAGCAACACAGGATTCAGAAAGCTTTTCCAATTCAGTCTCCTGTTCGGTACTGGCCTGGCTCTCAAACGAGTGCTCAACTCCAGCCACAAACCAAACGCGGCCCCGCTACTAGGGGACGAGGTCCACCTCGCTCAGAATCCAGCGTGGCCCCTCCCCCACGACCACACCCACTCTTGCAACAACGTCCCCACCCCCGAGTCCACACAGCCCGAATTCTGACTCAGCCTAGAAATGGCCCCGCCTTCACCCGCGACCCCACCACCTGCCAAGCTGTTTGATCGGTCATAGCGCGGGACCAGAAATGCGGGGCTGGCGTGGGAGGTGCAGTTCGTGAGATACGCGGTTCCTGACACCTGCAGACCGTGGGGTGGTTCATTTGCAAATTTATCGGGAGAAAAAGCTTTTCAGCTCTAGATTCTTGAAAACTGCGGCTTTTAAATCAGTCATTTAACCAGCTTTGTGAACTGTTTGACAAATGAGACGCCTCAACTTTTGAAACAAGGTTAACGGTATGAGAGTTTTGAACCGGTCCCCAAAGTGGAAGACTTGTGTCCAGAAGAGTTCGCGTGGGCTCAGAGGAAATACACAATTCTTTAACCAAACTGGGAGAGAAAGCATGCCATTCATTGAAAGGTTGTTTCCACTTTTGTGTTTAAAGACAAAAAACAACCATAGAGGAATCTACGACAAAGTTCTGGGCCCGCGAGAGGAAAATGTTGCCCTGGGGTGGGGGACGGACGGCGGTCCGGGGCTCCTAGAATGTCAGCTCCCGCCACCCGCCCCCGTGCAGGTGCTGCCCGCCCGCATCCGGCCCCGGCAGGTGAGAGAGAGGCCGGGAGGAAGGCGGCGCAGATCCGCGGCCAGAAGGCTGTGCGCTCCTTTCGGGAGACAGCGCCGCGGCCCCAAGGAGCCCCTGGGGTCTGGCGCGCCCCCGCCGGCCGGATGGGCGGGGCTCCCACAAAGAGCCCCGGACGAGGACCCGGGACCGACCCCGCGTCGGCAGCCTCTGGCTCCGGTTTCGACAAAGTAAACCTTAGAGCGCTGGAAAAATTACAGGAAGAGGAGAGCGAAGAATGTGCCGAGTGGCTGGAGAAAGCCCTGTCCCCGCGTGAACTTCGCCCGCCGCGCTCCCGGGCCGGGCCCGCCTCTGCTGAGCGCGCGCCCGACCGACGGAGGAGGGGCCAGGAGAGAACACCCGCTTCCCGCGGCTCCCGGGCGTCCGGGCAGCCAATCTTCCCGGGTGCCATTCGCGACCCCCATCCAGCTCGCCCGCACCTGCCCGCGCGCCCCCGGGCCCGGGCGGGGTCCCCGCCCCCGGGCCGGATGACGACACTCGCCCCCGCGGCCCCGCCCGAGCGCGCCGGAGGAGGGGGCGTGCCCGGCGGGGGCGCGGTCGCCGGGCGGGTGCCGGCTCCCAGCGCACCGACCCGCCTCGCGCGGCGCGCAGGGTCGCCCGCAGCCCAGAGCCACGGGGAAAGGGGCGAGGCCCCGACCGTTCCCGGCCCGATCGCCCTCGCACCCAGCTGGTGGCTCCGGAGGCGTGGCCGGGCGACTAGCACTGGCCCCGGATCGCTTGCTCGGGGCTCCCGGGCCGCCCCACTGACCTGTGTGAGTTCTCAGGTGCGCCTTGAGGTGCGAGGATTTCCCGTAAACTTTCTCGCAGCCCGCGTAGTGGCACTTGTGCTTTCTCTGCGGGGACTCGAGGTCGGTGCGACTTCGGCCCCGCCGGCCCCTTTGTCTGAGGCCGGGCTCGCCGCTCCCCGCGGGCCCCGGCTCTCGCTCGGGCTCCAGCCCCGCCTCGGGTTCGGGCTCGGGCTCGCTCCACGCCGGGCTGAGGGGCGCGGCCGCCGCGCCACTGGCGCCGGGGGAGGCGGGCTCAGGGGCGGGTGGCGGCGCCGGCGGCAGGCGGCAGGGGGTCCTCGCCTTCCGGGCCGCGGCGCCTTCTCTGCGCTCCGCCGGGGCGGGCGCCGGCGCTTGCTGGTTAAGGTCCGCTAGGATCCGTGCCACTACGAAGAGCGAGGCACTGTCCTTGCCGTCGCGGCGTTCTTCGACGCGGGGCAGCGTGGCGGCGACAGTGGCCGTGCCCTCGGGTCTGGGCTCCGGCCCCTCCCGCGGCCCGTGCACGACCGCGCGGTTCGACATGGACACGAGGCACTCAGCGGCGAAGTGGTCCACATAGGCGGCGGCTGCCATGCTGCGGGATCCAGCCGGCGGACGGGCGGCACTGCTGGTTGCTGCGAGTCGTCAGTGGCGCATCCGCACCCACGGCCTCCGGAGAGCGGGTGGGGGGCGGGGGCGAGGCGCGCCCTCTCCGCGGGCTGGGCTGGGCGCGCAGCCGCCTCTGCCGTCACCCGCGCGGCTCCGCGTCTGCTAGGCGCCTGCCCGGCTGGGCTCCGAAGAGTGAACGCATGGGGGGCGCGGACGAGTGGGATCCCCGCGCGACGTCAGGGGTGGCCTGTCCTAAGGATGCCGAGCGGCGACGTTAGGGACGACCGCGCCAAGTCGCGGCCGCAGCCTCGCCGCGCATTGTGGCAGGCGGGACAGCAGCCGTGCGCGCCGCGGCTCGGTGTGGGCGGCCCGGCCCCGGGGGTGGGCGGGGCCGGGGCCACATCTGGACCCGACGTCAGCCCCCAGCCACATCCTGGCGGCGCAGGTTACAGGCGGCGGCGGCGGCCGCGGGGAGCCGCGCACGCGGAGGGGGCGGGGATCCCGGAGCGCGCACCGGCGAGTTGGAGCGGTCGCGCGCCCGCCTCTGGGGAAGGGGCGTGGCCGAGGACAAGGACTGGCGCCATTGGTTCGCGGGTACGCGGCCCGGCCAATCCTCACAGTGAGAGACTCCCACTCGGCCTAGGGGCCTACGCGTGCCAATGGGCGTGCCCCTTTGGCGGCGGGAGGAGGGGCGGAAATTAGAGCTGTGAGCCGGGCACGCTGACGCACCACGTCTGAGGGCGGCAGGCCGGGGCGTGGCCGCGCGGATCGCTCCCCCACCCCTCAGTGGCTGGGACCCCGCAGGGTATTTTCCTGCTGGAGCTTTTGTACGGTGACAGCCTTGAACCCCGGCGCGGAGGCGAGCGCTCAGGAGGGCGCCCCTTTGTCCCTCCTGCCCCGCCTCTGCGGTGTGCCGGGTGGGCGCGCCCTGCGGGGCTCGCCTTTGCTTCTCCCTTTCCCCTCCCGAGCGAGGTGCCCAGCGAGGAGGCTTGTCCGCTCCGGTCAGCTCGGAACAACCCCGCCGCACCCCGCCGAAGCTGGGTTCCTGAGCGGCCGCGCCCCAAGATTCGGGCCGCTTGCCCACTGCAAGCTCCTCCCCTGCCGAGCCCGGTGTTCGGCGCGGCCCAGCAGGGAGCAGGGTCGCGCGGGTGGGGCAGGGGATGCACTGACGGGAGGGACCCGGAGCTCCCGATCGTGCCGGGCAGCTGGGAACTGGGCCCGGCCGCACCGCCCTTAAGCCTGGGTCAACCGGAGGCGGACTGGCATCAGGCTGGTGGTTAGCCGGGCTGCGTGGGTGACGTGCCCACCGCGTCCCATGCTCGCAGGAGTGAACTACGTGCCGGGGCGCTGGCGCCACTGCTCATGGAACGCGGGGCCCCTTCCTCTGCCTCCCCTCCCCAGGCCCGCTGCCAACTTCTCCCGGCTGCCCCTCTCCCCTCCCGGCTGGGTAGGCTTCCGACGCCACCGACTGAGCGGGCCCCGCCCACAGCGCCCCGCCCACCCGCTGCCTGGCCCCGCAGAGGAAACGCTCCCTGCCCTGCCCCGCCCACTTGCCCTTGGCTCTTCCCGGCGCCCTCACCCTCGCTGTCACCGAGACCACCCCACCGCCCTTCTCCAGGCCTAGGCCATCAGCCTAGAGGTTAGAGGCTGAAGCCGAGCGCAGCAAGCCCCCGGCCGGAGAGACCGGACGGGCTCTGCAGCCCTTAATGGGCATTCAAACGTGTTAGCTGCCCGCGCGGGGAGAGTGGAAGGAGGGCAGCCCAGGCACTGGATCCCTGGAACCAGAGAAGAGGGGTGGGTGGGACAGAGTCGTTCTGCGCACAAAATTAAGAGCAGCCGTTTCACACCAAATTATCTTGGGGCCTGAGTAAAAAAACTTTCCAGGTCACCAAGGACAAACGCGTTTTGGGTTGCATGTTGTAGTGACCTGTAAACTGGTGTGGACGTCTGGGCTCCCTGGGAATCTGTGACTAAAACCCTAAAGTTCGAGCTCACTGGTGGGCGCCCCCTGTGAAGACCACACAGTGTGCTCTGCAGGGGTGGGGCTCTGTACTGGGCCACTGGGTCAGACTCCTCCTCTAAGAGGGTCTCCTACTGGCAGGAAGTAATCTCTTTTCCCAGACAACTTGTGTTGATGACATTTAAGAGATTTGTGTTCTGACCAAATAATGATTCAGAATGTTCCTGCAGTCTCACCACATGTCACAATCAGTCACTTCATTAAGGATGGAGCTAGCCCTGTGCTGACTTACCAGCCATCCACTCCCCTCCCAACTCTCTCCAGCAAGCAGGATTCTGCTCAGTCTCCAAGGAACCACTAGCTCTATGACCGCCCCCTTGACACACTCCAGCCTGAGCACACCCTGGCAGGCCTCTTAGGAGTAGGCACCCTTCTAGGTGTGGGGCTACAAGTGACCATCCTCTGTTCTGGGTGAGAGACCTAGGAGGCATGGGTCAAGGGTCTTCCGCAGGCACACACCCCCCACCCGCATCCACAGCCCAGAACAGTCCCAGGTCTCTGCATGGATGCAGCCTCCCTGAGTGTTTTGGCTGCACTCTCAGAGCATCCTGGGTGGCAAAACTCACACCCTAGGCCTGCTTCTCCGGCCTTTAACGGTTGTTCATAGAAGGAGGTCCTGGGGCCCAGCAACCCTCATCCCAGCCTCACATGGGAGTGTCTTCCAGACACATACATTCTCTTCTTCAGGGGAAAATCTCACCATAACCGCTGGCCTGTGTTATTCTTGCTTCATCAGATTTTGACAGATGTGGCTTCTGTATGTCTGAGGGTGAGTGGGGATCAAGTGTCAGATGGAAGGAATAGAATAAACAGAAAGAGGAGCTGCAGGAGACCCAAGTTCAATCTCTGGGTGGGAAGATCCCCTGGAGGAGGAAATGGCCACCCACTCCAGTATTCTTGCCTGGAAAATCTAATGGACAGAGGAGCCTGGTGGGGTATATGGTCCGTGGGGTCGCAAAGAGCAGGCACGACTGAGCACACAACTCAGGGTGGGAAAGATCAGCCCAGAGCAAGTGAATGGGGATGTGTCTGGAGAGTGGAGAGGCTGGGCTGGAAAGGGGGCTGAGGTTTCCACTGGAGATGGTGGATGGATGGTGTGTGTTGACTCTGACTTGTGGAACCTCCTTTCACAGCAGTGTTTGCCTGTTGTCAGAAAAAAATGGCAAGAATAGGGCAAGCAAGGGAACAAGTAACTGCAACACAGTTGTTGAAGCTGGAATACTATACAGACCTGAGACAATGAAGTCTTGAAATGGTAGCAGGGTGGGATAAGGTGTGAGGAGCCAAGAAAAAAAAACTCTGGAGTCCCCAAAAGGTCCACAATGGATGGCACTAGGCACCTCTGGAGGGGGGTTTGAATCGGGGACTAAGATAATAATTGGCTGAAAGTCTGCGGGAGTTGGTTATGGACAGGGAGGCCTGCCGTGATGCGGTTCATGGGGTTGCAACGAGTCAGACACTGCTGAGTGACTGAACTGAACTGAATTGCTTAAGAACCACCCAGACTGTCTCAGCAGATCTGTGCCGCCTTCCCCGTCCTGACCAAAGATGGGATGTCTGTCATCTAAAGAAGGTTAAAGGGTACTTCCCTGGTGGTACAGCAGTTAAAACTCTGTGCTTCCAATACTGGGGTCATGGGTTCATTCCCTGTTCAGGGAACTGAGATTCCACATGTTGCCCAGCATGGTCAAATTAAAATAATAATAATATAAATAAGGTAGGTGGAAGCATCTTGGGATGAGAGATACCATGCACAGTGAAGGGCAGAGGTGCCATAATAGGAACAGAGGGGTTAAAGGAACCTGTAGATAGATACTAGATGCTGAGGCCATGTTCCAGCTTCCCTTCTGGGTTTTCAGAACGCAGGCAGCCAAGAGGCTAGAAGGGTCTTTTCTGGGGCATTATAATGGACAGAGGAGCCTGGTGGGGTATATGGTCCGTGGGGTCGCAAAGAGCAGGCACGACTGAGCACACAACTCAGGGTGGGAAAGATCAGCCCAGAGCAAGTGAATGGGGATGTGTCTGGAGAGTGGAGAGGCTGGGCTGGAAAGGGGGCTGAGGTTTCCACTGGAGATGGTGGATGGATGGTGTGTGTTGACTCTGACTTGTGGAACCTCCTTTCACAGCAGTGTTTGCCTGTTGTCAGAAAAAAATGGCAAGAATAGGGCAAGCAAGGGAACAAGTAACTGCAACACAGTTGTTGAAGCTGGAATACTATACAGACCTGAGACAATGAAGTCTTGAAATGGTAGCAGGGTGGGATAAGGTGTGAGGAGCCAAGAAAAAAAAACTCTGGAGTCCCCAAAAGGTCCACAATGGATGGCACTAGGCACCTCTGGAGGGGGGTTTGAATCGGGGACTAAGATAATAATTGGCTGAAAGTCTGCGGGAGTTGGTTATGGACAGGGAGGCCTGCCGTGATGCGGTTCATGGGGTTGCAACGAGTCAGACACTGCTGAGTGACTGAACTGAACTGAATTGCTTAAGAACCACCCAGACTGTCTCAGCAGATCTGTGCCGCCTTCCCCGTCCTGACCAAAGATGGGATGTCTGTCATCTAAAGAAGGTTAAAGGGTACTTCCCTGGTGGTACAGCAGTTAAAACTCTGTGCTTCCAATACTGGGGTCATGGGTTCATTCCCTGTTCAGGGAACTGAGATTCCACATGTTGCCCAGCATGGTCAAATTAAAATAATAATAATATAAATAAGGTAGGTGGAAGCATCTTGGGATGAGAGATACCATGCACAGTGAAGGGCAGAGGTGCCATAATAGGAACAGAGGGGTTAAAGGAACCTGTAGATAGATACTAGATGCTGAGGCCATGTTCCAGCTTCCCTTCTGGGTTTTCAGAACGCAGGCAGCCAAAGGCTAGAAGGGTCTTTTCTGGGGCATTAAAACAGGCCAAGGGGAACACCTTAGTTTCCTTACATCTGCAGCTGCCCAGTGGAACCACCCACCAGACCACACTCCAGGGAAGGCTGTACTTCCCGAGCCCCCACAGATACAGAGCCTCTAATCCAGCTTTCACAGGTGGCCAGAGCTGATCCAGCATCTCAGGAAATCCTGTGTCATGAAATCAAAAGCCCCAATAGATTTTTAAACAGCAACTTGGAGGAAACAGAGACTGTGCAGAGAGAAGTACATGGCAATGTAATCATCAATAGAAGTCATGTCGTCAGAGTAACTAAAGAAAATACAACAACCCATGAAGGGAGGCCATGTATAAAGACATTTTCGGCGAACAAACAAAAAGTGTTCATAGAAATTTGAAGTAGTGGAAATAAAGGGCTTCCCAGGTGGCTCAGTGATAAAGAATCTGCCTGCCAGTGCAGGGGACATAGGTTTTATCCCTGGATCAGGAGGATTCCTTGGAAGAAGAAATGGCAGTATTCTTGCCTGGAGAATCCTATGGACAGAGGAGTCTGGTGGGCTACAGTCTGTGAAGTCTCAAAAGAGTCAGACATGACTTGGTGACTGCACATTCAAAATTTAAAAAAAAAAAAAAAAAAAACTGCCAGGAGGGATTGGAAGATAAAGTTGAAGAAATCTCTGTGAGAGCAAAACAAAAAGAAATCTCCAAAATGGGAAACAGGAAAGAAAAAACAAAAGCGGACCATCCAGAAAGTCCATTAATGGAATAACAGGAACCCTAAAAGAGCAATTAGAAAAACCCGGGGGTGGAGGTGGAAGGGAGGAAATCATCATTGAATTCAACCTTTAAAAAAAATCTCCCAAACTCGAGAGCATGTGTTGAAAGAACCACAAGAAGCTCAACAGGGAAAAAAATAGTTCTTCCCAAAGGCATTTCACTGTTGAAGTACAGAATAATGGGGACAGAAGTGTCCTGACATTAGAAGCAGGTCACAGATAGATGGTCAGGAGTTAGAAGGTGAGGGGCAAAGCCTTGGGGATCTAAAGGAAAATTATTCTCCATTCATCACCCAGCAAAAGTATAAAGTACTTTGAGATGAATGAGGTCTCAAAATTTTATTTCACCAAAATAAGCCAACTGAGAAAGAGGGAGGCATGTGATACAGGAAAGAGGCATTCAACACAGGAGGAAAGGGAGGGGCATAGAGGCACCAGGCCAGGCTGGAGCAGGGCAGAAGCTCCACAGACACTTCTTCAGGAGATGAGTAGACAAGATCTGTGTACCTGTCAGGAGAAGCTGGGCCATGCTGCAGGAAAGACTGCCTGGATTTCAAATGTTAATTTTTGGCAATGCTACACTTCCTTTGTGAGTTGCCTGAGGACACCTAAGTTGATGGAACAGCCTCTGTCTAGAACATGCTGGTTGCTATGGCAGAGGGACCCAGAGTGTCCCTCATGCCTTCTTTTCCATACACAACATACACTGTCCCCCTCCCTTGGTGGGAAACCTTATAAATCCTGACCTAGAGATCAGAGACCGGCAGGAAGACAGAGATTCAAGCATCGACTGGAGATCCATTACCTCTGTAGGCTGCTGCACCCAACCCCCAGCCCCAATACACAACCCCAATGTGCAGTGATGGGAAGGGACAGAATACACAACAAACAGACCAATTCAGAAAGGGGAGGAGGGGGCAACCCCAGCAGACAGTGTTCACAGTGATTCTGAACACTGCTGGGCAAATTTTGCCCTTCATCCTGGAGTGAGTGTGTGAACAATCCAGCCCTGCTCCCTGGGAGGCCAGGTCACCATGGGGTGCTCCTCCACTTTGAGGGGATTGCCCTCCACCATCATTCTCCTTGGCTGTCCTGGGAATGAGGGTGATGGTGGTGGGCAGTGGGAATCTGCCTCCCTTAAGGGGCTGAGTACTTTCCCCATCGTGCTCCAGCCTGTAGGAGGTTAGAGATGAAGGGTTATCATAAGTTCCAGACACAAACTCTTTTAACGCTTGGACATGGTTTCTTTGGTCCTATTAGTTCCTCAAAAATATAGTTAATAGACATTGAATATGCTGATAACCTTGATCTTGGACTTACAGCCTCCAGAACTATGAGAAATAAATATTTGTTGTTTATAAGACACCAGATATTGTGTTTCAGCAGCCCAACTGACCTAAGATATCCACAAAATCCATCCCCCCTTTCTACAGCAGTGAGCAACCATACTTCCCACATACCTGTGCAGTGAAGTGTGACCAGGTGACTAAGTCCCCAAGGTGGGACTGTGAGCAGAGAGGCTGCAGGCTTTTAGAGAGTGGATCTCTTCTCCTGTATCTTCTCTTCTCCCTCTGCCCAGTGGATGTTTATGTCAACAAAGCCCTAGGGGATGGAGGATGATGGAGTCACAAAACAGAGCAGCCTGGAGCCCAGAAATCTAGCCAAGGGTGCGCACAGATTGTCACTGTGTTTGAGCCGTAATCATCCAGGGCCTACCTATCACTGCAATTTAGCCCACCTTCATGAACACAAAAGTAGGAGGAGGTGACTGAAGGGGAACAGCAGAACATGGTTTATAGAGAGAAGCTTGGTGGCAGGTGGAGTGAGGTCTGTGCTTTGTTCTATAGCATTCTCCTCTGGGGCTGGCTTCCTGGTGTACAGCCAGGGTGTGGGGTGACAACTCTGGGCATCGTCCTTCCTCTTTCCCAGGGAGTCACTGATGGCTTGCCCTGCTAGTAGGGGAACAAACCATTCTCTGCTGTATGACATGGGGGTGGAGCAGAAAACTTTCTTCACATCCAATTGCCCAGTGGTGCTGGAGGGCCGAATAACCCATTGGGGCCTGAACAATGAGAGCTATCCTCACATCTGGTACAGGTTTACACGGGGGAGAGATGAAAACGGGAAATGCTTCTGAGACTCCGTTATCCAAAGACTTAAGAGACTTAAAAGATGTCTACAAGATCAGCACAATGTGTGAGGAAGGCACGTTAAAATGATGGATGGTCTCTTCCAGGCTTCCTGGAGCAGATGGCTTCCACGCCTGAGCACAAGCGACATGGGACCTGCCCTCCTTCAGGATGATCTGGGAGGGTCTCTGGTCTCAGTGAGGATTGTCTGTTCTTTCAGTGACTGTCCACCCCCAACCCTCAACACACACACCCGAATGGCCATTCATAACTTGTAATCCCCTCCCCCAGGAGAAGGAAATGGCATCCCACTTCAGTATTCGTGCCTAGAGAATCCCATGGACAGAGGATCCTGGTGGGCAGAAGAGGACTCCATAGTGTCGCACAGAGTCAGACATGACTTAGCATGCATGCATGAATTGGAGAAGGAAATGGCAACCCACTCCAGTATTCTTGCCTGGAGAATCCAAGGGACAGGGGAGCCTGGTGGGCTGCAGTCCATGGGGTCACACAGAATCAGACACGACTGAAGCGACTTAGCAGCAGCAGCAGCAGCAATCCCCTCCCTGGTGGGTGTTTGAGCCAAATGCTGCATTTAATCCTTCTGAGTTGATTCTGAGGTTCTTGCTCAGGACCCATCAAGGTCAGTAAGTCCCAGCCTCTGGGAAATGCTTCAGAGCTCCCCTGACATGTTGGCTTATTGACTCACTTGGAGATGGCACAAGAAAGGGGCCAGGCCTTCCCACCCTACAGGTAAGAAAACTAAGCCTCAGTCAGGTCCAGAGACTTCCCCGAGGCCACATCAAAGCGAAAGGCAGAGCCCAGGTTCTCTGGCCTTGTGCTGGTGCCTGCATCCCCAGCCTCTGGGAAGCTAGCTAATTAATATGAGAATTTATCAGATCAATTAAATAAGAGCCAGGTTAGTCCATTCTGGACTCTCAGGGGAATCCTGTCTAATGAGTATTCCTGTTAAGAGGATTGGGCGGATTTGCAGTTAACAATGTAGGATAAAGACTTCTTAATTCTTGGCTGTTTGCTTGTAGGTCTTAGGGAAGGACTGAAGGATGATTGACAGGATACAGGCAAGCAGTATTTTTTTTTTGGCTAGTGCAGAAGGGAGTTAGAAAGTGGAGTGGGGTCATGCCCAGTCTCTTTAGTATGGGCACCAGGGTTGTGTGGTCACCTTTAATATCCATCCATCATTCATATCCTCACATGCATGTCTAGTTTCCTGGATTGTGGGCTTCCTATGTAGGACGGTACATCGAGAAGTTGTTCAGTCTCTCAGTCATGTCTGACTCTTTTGTGACCCGATGGAATGTAGACCACCGGTCTCCTCTGCCTATGGGGTCCTTCAGGCAAGAATATCCACATGGGTTGCCATTTCCTTCTCTGAGGGATCTTCCCATACCAGGGATCAAACCCACATCTCCTGCATTGCCAGGCAGATTCTTTTATACTGAGCCATCAGGGAAGCCATACATTGAGAGAGTCAGTAGCTATTAGACCTGATTTTATAGTTTAACTGGTTGATTTAAAATATTCCAAATGTAGTATGAGCTGGTTGTTTTTATTCAAGGGTCTTTGAACTGGAGTTTTCTGGTTTGGGATTTGGATTTGGTCTTTAATATGAAACTTCTTTTGTGTGTAAAGCAGAGACCTGCACAACCAGGGATATTGATGTTTCAGGGTGACAAAGAAATCTTTTCCCCCAAGGAAAAGGAGAGGAGAAGTTGAAAATGAATTAGGCGTTTTTTTTTTTTTTTAATGTATTGATTTTTATCTATTTGGCTATACTGGATCTTAGTTGCAGCATGCAGGATCTAGTTCCCCTACCAGAGATTGAACCTGGGCCCTCTGCATCGGGAATGTAGAGTCTTAACCACTGGACCACCAGGGAAGTCCCATGACTGTTTTAATCACATTTCAGGTAACTCGAGAGCAGCCAAGAGGTTGCCATCTCCAACCAGTAGTCAGTTCCTTGAAGAGCAGAAATAATTCCCACTGGGAATGGCTGATGGAGGCCCTTTGAGTGATCTGCTTTGGCTCTGGCAGGTCACTGGGAGGCAGGCCCTCCAAAGATTCCTTTCCAAGGGGGCACAAATGCCCACAACTCTGGGCCAGCCACTGGACAATGCTATACCATATGCAGTGCCTTAGGGCGTGCAACCCCTCCCAGACGAGTCCTCAGTGAATGGGGATGGGTTCTGCTGTGTCCTTGAAGTCTCAACTTAAAGACCTTTATCAGCCCACTCATCATTATGAAGCAGTAACTCCTGGAGTGGGAGGACCCGACTCAGAGACTAGAGCCCAGACTGGTGGGTGGGTTGAGGGGGAGGGAGCCAGGCTCATCATCTGAACCATCCCAGTGATGCACACAGTTCTACTTACAGCAGCTTTACCCACGCCGCCTGTGGGAGCTCTCTTCAAGGGAGAAATTGTTGCAAAATCTCAAGGTGCTTTAAAATATTGTTGCAGTGTTGTTGCAGTTTTAAAAAATAGCCATGAACATTTTGACACTGATGACTGCTTCAATCCATGGAGCCCAATGAAAGGGAGGTGGTGTGTCTTCCCTGAGCTTCCATGTAAGACGTCCTACCACCCTGACCTGAAAGCCAACGTGAGTGTAGAAGGGGCTTAGCAGCCACGAGGCCCAAGCATCAGTGGAGCAGAAACAAACCATCTCTTCCGAGCCCTTTTGAAATTCCTGATCCAAGGAATCAAGGGCTATTGTTGTAGGCTATTACATTCAGGGTTGTTATGGAGCAAAGTGTGTTAGTTGCTCAGTTGTGTCAGACTCTTCGACCTCGTGGTCTGTCCATGAATTCTCCAGGCAAAAATACTAGAGTGGGTTACCATTCCCTTCTCCAGAGGATCTTCCAAACCCAAGGATCAAACCCAATTCTCCTGCATTGCAGGCAGATTCCTTACCATCTGAGCCACCAGGGAAACTAAAATAAGTTAGCTGAAATAAACACAGTCCCTGTAAACCAAGAAATGTCTGACTTAGTGCTCATTCAAGGAAAAGGTTTTTGTTGTTCTTGTTGTAAATTTTATAAAAATTTGATCCTGTAAGTAACATAATTTTCCATAATGAGAAAAATCAAATTCATTGAAGTCTTTCTCTATGTGTGGTGATCTGGTTACTTTTTTATTCTCAAGGTGAATTGCATTCTTTTTTTTACATGGAGGTAGAGTTGATGTACAATATTATATAAGTTGCAAGTGCACAGCATAGTGATTGACAACTTTTGAAGATACTCCATTTATAGTATTATAAAATGTTGGTTGTATTCACTGTGTTGTACAGTAAAGAGAAAGGAAGGGAAAGAGGGAGGAAAGAAGGAAGGAAAAGGTTTTCTTTCCATCTTGGTGAGGGACAAGCCAAGATAGTGGGCTTGGGTCTGAGGTCTGGACTCTATGTGTGAGCTGTGGGATTTTCAAGGGACTTGACCTCTTCTGTGTTTGACTTAGGGACTGACTTGAGACTCCTCTCATAGGTCAGGGAGAGACCCCTGTGGTGAGCTCCCTGCCTCAGACCTTCCTCTGACAAGCCAGATGGCAGTGATTGTGTGGACCCCCATCCATGCCACACCTCTGGCACCTGACCCATTCGGGGCTCTTTGCAGCCCAACCTCCTCCTTCGGAAGGTGACCAGAACTATGACTGTCCCAAGCCTGGCCCCTCTGACACACACTTTAAAATCCCAGGCTTCCGTGGCATCCTTATTATAATACTATTAAATTTGAAAAATATTCAAAAGCTTAAAAAGCTTCAGTTCAGTTCAGTCGCTCAGTTGTGTCCAACTCTTTGTGACCCCATGAATTGCAGTACGCCAGGCCTCCCTGTCCATCACCATCTCCCGAAGTTCACTCAGACTCACGTCCATTGAGTCAGTGATGCCATCCAGCCATCTCATCCTCGGTCGTCCCCTTCTCTTCCTGTCCCCAACCCCTCCCAACATCAGAGTTTTTTCCAATGAGTCAACTCTTATCATGAGATGGCCAAAGTACTGGAGTTTCAGCTTTGCATCATTCCTTCCAAAGAAATCCCAGGGTTGATCTCCTTCAGAATGGACTGGTTGGATCTCCTTGCAGTCCAAGGGACTCTCAAGAGTCTTCTCCAACACCACAGTTCAAAAGCATCAATTCTTCGGCACTCAGCCTTCTTCACAGTCCAACTCTCACATCCATATATGAAGCTTAAACATTGCCAATAATCTCCATTCTCTCCATGAAAAGAATCACTTCTTAGCTCCTTTCTGCCATCTTTTCCAATGACAGACCAGTTTTCTGTACATATTCATTGTGACAGTCATTGATAATTGTTTACTCTCTTAGCTACTGCTGCATAACAAAATGCCTCACAGCTCAGTTGTTTGAGATAGCAATAAACATTTATTGTTGGGACTTCCTTGATGGTCCAGTGGTTAAGACACCACACTCCCAAAGCAGGGGTGTGTGCATGCATGCATGCTAAGTTGCTTTAGTCGTGTCCAACTCTTTGGAATCCTGTGGTTTGTAGCCTGCCAGGCTCCTCTGTCCATGGGATTCTCCAGGCAAGAATACTGGAGTGTGTTGCCATGCCCTCCTCCAAGGGATCTGCTGGACCTAGGGATCAAACCTGCATCTCCTGTGGCTCCTGCACTGCAGGCAGATTCTTTACTGCTGAGCCACCAGGGAAGCCCCAATCAGGGGACCTGAGTTCAATCCCTGGTCAGGGAACTAGTTCCCATATGCCATAACTAATACCTGGCAGAGCAACCCCCAGTCAAAAACAACAACAAACCTGGCACCCAGAAGTCACACAGCAGTGTTTCCACAGGACTCCCTGCACCAGGGCAGTCACAAGGCCTCCCTGCTTCAAGCGGAGGACATCTCTTGATGGGTGAGTGGCAAGGTTCTCCAAGAGCATACAGGGTGAGAGGTATTGCTGTGGAATTCTTCAGGAAATGAAACCTGCCACTGGGAGCAATAGTTAAGGCATTCCCACGCTGAAGCGGGATGGTGTCGCATTCTTCTGCAGATCATAAGGACATGCCTGCTGCTAAGCTGCTTCAGTCGTGTCCGACACTTTGTGACCCCATGGACTGCCGCACTACAAGGCTCTTCTGTCAGTGGGATTCTCCAGGCAAGAATACCAGAATGGGTCACCATTGCCAACTTCTCCAGGAAGGACATGGCAGAGGCCTGAAAAACCACAGCCCAATTTCCCTTCCTTCCTTCCAGGAAACCAAAGTGTTTTTTGAGAAAAAGAGGCGTTATTTCCCTTTAAAGATAAACTCTCATTTCATCAGTGTCAAGGAGAGGTAGATCTCCACAACAATCTGTGGTCCCTGTGGAATCTGAATTTATTGGGAGAGGGAGAGAGATTCCAGCAGTCTGAGAGATGTTCCAAGGCCACTTCCCAGAGGGTCGTGCTGAGAGTGACTCTGGCAGAGACCCACTGCACCCCAGATGGGTCTCCCCAGGGCCTCTGCATTAGGGGGGAAAATGAAGTCTCTGGTCTTCCTGGCCTCCCTCGGACCTGGGCATGCCTCTGACTCCATCTGGACGAACGGGATCTAGGGGACCATGGAGATACGGTTTCCCGGAAACCCCAGGATAGAGAGATGTGGACACTTGTTGCCTTCCACTCCCAGTGTACCACTGCCTGGAATCTAGGGCTCTGGGAACAGCCATGCCTGTTCTGCCCCAACCTCTGGGCTGCTTCCCTGGGGGAGGAATCAGTCCAGGCTGGGCTTTCTCCTGTGTACTCAGCCTGCCCCTCAGCTCATGGCCTCTCCCGCAATACTTGGAGTGGGAGTGGTCCCTCAGCCAGGGAGTGGTCCCTCAGCCAGACCCCGCTGGGCCCTGGATGCTTTCTGTAGGATTGGCCTGGAGGGACCAGGCCTGGAGAAGCACGGCAGCAGGACCTCTGGACAAGAGAGCTGCCCTCTGTCCATCCTTTGGGTTCTTCCTTCTGAGGGCACTGTGGCCGCCTCTCTCCACTTGCTGTGCACATCAGCTCCTGCACCCTGGCTTCCTCTCTCTGCTTTCTCCAGGTGGCTTGGCTTCAGCACCCTCTGTTGCCCCTCTGAGGCTCCAGGGACAGATCCACCAGGAGGAGGCCCGATGGACAGAGGGACAGCCTTGCTGATGGGTGGCTCACATAGCAGGTGTCCCCAGGGCTCTGGCCAGCAGAGCAGCTGCCCTAGGTGAGTATCTGAGACCCGCCTGCTGCAGGGGGAGGATGGGAAGAAGTGTGCAGCTGGAGCCAGAGAGTCTTAGCCCTGCCATGTCTTAGTGGGGACATGCAGCCAGCAGAGGGGAGCAGGGTCTGGGTTGGAGTCCCAGCTGGCCCACCTCTACCACCTGGCAACCTAATTCTAAAATCCTAAGCATCCTTCTCCATCACACTATAAACACCTCAGTGTTAGGAAGGGCTCTGGCTGATGCTTGGCCTATGAAAGACATCCCTGGTAGCAGGAAGGGCAAGAGGGCAAGGTGTCCCAGGTTTCCTGTTACTCAGGGGGCACTGCAGAAGGTCAAATGCCTTTTGCTTTCCTAATACTTAACTTTGAAAATTTTCTCCCTGAAAGAGAAGTGAATGAGCATCTTTTATGCAGACTCACCAGTGGTTGAGTTTTTGCCATCCTTTCAACTCTTTCTTTCTCTGTATATCTTTCTGTATCTATTTTTTCCTGAATCATTTGAAAGTACAGTGTTGACACCTTACTCCTTAATATTTCTTGGCTTTGAGAAGCCAAGAAGCCATAATTGCACTCAAATTATTCATCATCCTTTAATGATGATTACATAATATACAAACCATATTTAAATTGTTTATAATGGATTTTAATCTCTTTTCTGGCCACATATCTCTTCTTTATCAACCAAGCTGAGAAAGCTGCACTCCCTCCCAAACACACCCTACTGCAGGTGTTTCTATGGAGCCTGCCCATTGGGTGGGGGTGTGGGGGGGCGCTGTGAGGGAGTCACCAGGGACCAGGATATCTCACTGCCCCCTGCCATCCTCATCCAGCCCTAATGGGATGGAGTTGAGTCTGGATAAAGGTGTGGGGTTTTATGCCTTTAATTGGCTTGATCTCAAGCCCTGGGACTTTGCCCTCATCTATCTCAAGCTACAGGGCTGCCCTCAGTCCCCAGTCATCTGTACCCCTGTCCCCACCTGGTCACCATCTCATTTCTTCTTATAAAGACATGTGCTCCTCAGGTGGCATAGTGGTAAAAAATTTGCCTGCCAATGCCGGAGACACAAGAGATATGGGTTTGAGTGCTGGGTCAGGAAGATCACTTGGAGAAGAAAATGGCAACCCACTATAGTATTCTTGTTTGGGAAATCCCAGGGACTGAGGAACCTGGCAAGCTACAGTCCATGGGGTCACAAAAGAGTCAGACATGACGAAGAGACTGAGCACACACACATGCATAAAGACAGAAAAGAACATGCATCCCTTTCAGAAAAAAGGGGATCGTGCATGGAAGAGAGCAGTGATCACTAGCAAATGGTCTGTGTTTATCCACCCATGGATAACATCATGCACTTGTATATGGGCCCTGAAATGCCTCCATTGTACGGGCTGAATATTTTTGTCTCCTCCACATCCATTGTTGGAGCTCCAACCTTGATGTATTAAGAGGTAGGAGGTAACTGAGTTTAGAGGAGGTCATGGGTGGGGCTCCCAAGATGGGATTACTGCCCTTAAAAGAAGAGGAGGAGACATAAGAGATCTCTTTCTCTCCACCACATAAGGACACAGCAAACCAGAAAGAGAATTCCCACCAGATCTTGAATCTGTGCCACCTGGGAAATCCAGCCTCCAGAACTTTGAGAAATTCATATTTATTGTCTGAATCACCTAACCTACAGTATTTTGTTATAGCAGCTGGAGTTGACTGAAACAGCCTGTTGTTGTTCAGTTGCTGAGTGGTGTTCAACTCTTTGCAACCCCATGGACTGCAGTATCCCAGGCTTTCCTGTCCATCACCATCTCCCAGAGCTTGCTCAAACTCATGTCCATTGAGTTGATGATGCATCCAACCATTTTGTCCTCTATTGTCCCATTCTCCTTTTGTTTTCAATCTTTCCCAGCATCAGAGTCGTTTCCAATGTGTAGGCTCTGCACATAAGGTAGCCAAAGTATTGGAGCTTCAGCTTCAGCATCAGTCCTTCCAGTGACTATTCAGGGCTAATTTCCTTTAAGATTGACTGGTTTGATCTCATTACTGTTCAAAGGACTCTCAAGAGTCTTTTCTAGCACTACAATTTGAAAGCATCAATTCCTTTTCTTCCAAGGAGCACGAGTCTTTTAATTTCATGGCTGCAGTCACCTGGAGGCAGGGTAACTTTCCACTGCACAGGGAAGCCCACTCACCCAGAGAGGCACAGAGGCACAGGAACACCCAGGGCACTGTCTAGATTCCAAGCCTAACTGATAAGTTAGAGATGCTTTGAGTTATAAGTAACAGAACCCAGGCAATTGTCCCTTAAATAAACAGGGATATCCCATGAAAAGATGACAGGGCTGGAGAAGCGGCTTAGTGTGCCCATCGGTACCCAGTGCCTTCTCTCCGCCCCTTCACCATCCTTAAATGCTGGCCTTCTGTTGTAGAGGCACTGGCCAAAGCTCTAGGTCTACAGTTGGAGCTAGAAGTTGGGTAAGGGGCTGGAGAAGAAAGCAGAACCTCAGGACCTGTAGGATTTCTGCTTCACCTTAGCCAGCCATGCCAATTCTAGGTAAACTGAGGAAGCAATTCTCTGGGGCACTTGTGTTGCTACCCCCACCCTCCCAGCACCTGTTTAGACCTTGCTTTCTGACTTAGGGTGTTTACCAGGTGGGATAGTCCAGGAAGTCACTGAAATTCACAGTGCCTATAAGGTTTAATTGGATCTCTAACAAATGAGCCTGCTTTGATGTATGTTTGTTTTCCTAGTGGGAAGGGAACAGAGGATGAGGATTTTTCATTCCATACCTCTGACCCGCCTCTAGATGTTCCAGGGTTTTCATGGTGAGAGCTGCTGGCCCTGTTTGTTGGAGGGTTTTTCAAGCTCTCCATGGACTTGGCCAAGGTGGCTGGAACCCCTCAGGGCCTCCTCGTGGGTGGAACGGGGACTCTGGTCTTTCTTCCTTCAGTCAGGCATCACGGCCTGCCTTCTCAAGCTAAGATGAATGATGTTACACAGGATCACCCTGGCGAGAGTTCAGTTCTTGGCCCAGGGACTAGGCTGCTCAAAACGCTGCCTTTCCACTGTGACACTGAGGTTTGGGGTGACCAGGTCCCTCCTACTGCTCCCCAGCCCACTAGCCTTCTCCCATGCCCAACCCACCTGCACACAGGCTTGCAGCCTCCCCGCCCCCACCTCCTTTCTTGCCTCTGCTCCTCTCTGGCCCCCATTTCTCCTCTTGAGACCCAGGCTCAGCCGTAATTTCCCCGATCAATGGGTGTTATCTCCTTTGTGGCCATATCTTTTTGTCATCCAGTCGGCTGTGCTGGGACTAATTTCCTTTAAGATTGACTGGTTTGATCTCATTACTGTTCAAAGGACTCTCAAGAGTCTTTTCTAGCACTACAATTTGAAAGCATCAATTCCTTTTCTTCCAAGGAGCACGAGTCTTTTAATTTCATGGCTGCAGTCACCTGGAGGCAGGGTAACTTTCCACTGCACAGGGAAGCCCACTCACCCAGAGAGGCACAGAGGCACAGGAACACCCAGGGCACTGTCTAGATTCCAAGCCTAACTGATAAGTTAGAGATGCTTTGAGTTATAAGTAACAGAACCCAGGCAATTGTCCCTTAAATAAACAGGGATATCCCATGAAAAGATGACAGGGCTGGAGAAGCGGCTTAGTGTGCCCATCGGTACCCAGTGCCTTCTCTCCGCCCCTTCACCATCCTTAAATGCTGGCCTTCTGTTGTAGAGGCACTGGCCAAAGCTCTAGGTCTACAGTTGGAGCTAGAAGTTGGGTAAGGGGCTGGAGAAGAAAGCAGAACCTCAGGACCTGTAGGATTTCTGCTTCACCTTAGCCAGCCATGCCAATTCTAGGTAAACTGAGGAAGCAATTCTCTGGGGCACTTGTGTTGCTACCCCCACCCTCCCAGCACCTGTTTAGACCTTGCTTTCTGACTTAGGGTGTTTACCAGGTGGGATAGTCCAGGAAGTCACTGAAATTCACAGTGCCTATAAGGTTTAATTGGATCTCTAACAAATGAGCCTGCTTTGATGTATGTTTGTTTTCCTAGTGGGAAGGGAACAGAGGATGAGGATTTTTCATTCCATACCTCTGACCCGCCTCTAGATGTTCCAGGGTTTTCATGGTGAGAGCTGCTGGCCCTGTTTGTTGGAGGGTTTTTCAAGCTCTCCATGGACTTGGCCAAGGTGGCTGGAACCCCTCAGGGCCTCCTCGTGGGTGGAACGGGGACTCTGGTCTTTCTTCCTTCAGTCAGGCATCACGGCCTGCTTCTCAAGCTAAGATGAATGATGTTACACAGGATCACCCTGGCGAGAGTTCAGTTCTTGGCCCAGGGACTAGGCTGCTCAAAACGCTGCCTTTCCACTGTGACACTGAGGTTTGGGGTGACCAGGTCCCTCCTACTGCTCCCCAGCCCACTAGCCTTCTCCCATGCCCAACCCACCTGCACACAGGCTTGCAGCCTCCCCGCCCCCACCTCCTTTCTTGCCTCTGCTCCTCTCTGGCCCCCATTTCTCCTCTTGAGACCCAGGCTCAGCCGTAATTTCCCCGATCAATGGGTGTTATCTCCTTTGTGGCCATATCTTTTTGTCATCCAGTCGGCTGTGCTGGGCTCAGGCCTCCACAGGGGGCCCTGCTCTGGAACTCCTCCAGTGGGTCTCCTACCTGACCCCCACCCCGGGATCCCAGGCCCCCTCCACCTTCCTTGGACTTCTGGTCAGTTTGGGACTATGGGGATCCCCAGAAGGAAATGACAGGAAGAGAAGAGGAGGGTCCCTCCCCTGGAGTCTATGCAGACTGGCTGAACCCCAACAGAGCTTTGAGGGAGCCCCTTTCCACTCAGCTGTTTCCTAGTTCCAGGCACTGCCCACTCCCCAGGAGCACCTTGCCTGCTCTTACGTCCCCGAGGGGATGCCCTGGCCCATGTCCTTGTCAAGGCTACGTGCACTCTCCTGGGCATGTGGGTGTGTTTGCTTCAGTGGCCGGCCAGCCCCTCGCCCCTCTGGATTAGCCAGAGCCGCCTACAGTGTAGCTGCAATGTTCTCCTTTGGATACAGTTGTGAAGCGGATGTACTTTCACGAATGTTGGCTGAGGGTAGGCACTGAAATGTGCCTTCCAGGCTCAGCATCAAGGGCGCCAAAGCACAGAGGCTCACAGCCAGGCCAGGAGGCCCTGAGTAGGAGAAGGCAGTCGAGCTCCGGGGAGCCAGAGGAGCCCTCAGGGAAGATGAGACGTGTGCAGCAGCTGGGTGGGTCCACCAATGTCGGAAGGTTGGGGGTGACAGCAGAGGAGCCCAGGACCAGAGAGAGGAACTTGAGGAACGGGGAAGTTCAGCCTGACTGGAGAACAGCGCTCCAGGAGGCAGGGGATGCCTGCTGATGGCAGGGCACTAGAGAGCTTGGCAAGGGCAGAGAAGCATGTGCTAGGGGGTCCACACAGGCAGGGGTCGAGGTAGGAGGGGGCTCTGAGGGGAGTCCACAGGCTGGCCCAGGCAACTGACTCCCTAGGGAAGGAAGGGTGAGCGAGGGAGAGAAAAGGTTGAGAGGTCAAAACAGGAAAGGAGGAGGAGGGGCCCGGAGCCTTGGGGGCAGCTGAGAGGACCATCCACTGAGGGACTGGGTCCCCGGCTCTGCTGTGTGATG
This sequence comes from Madoqua kirkii, assembly GCA_006408675.1. NCBI lineage: Eukaryota > Metazoa > Chordata > Mammalia > Artiodactyla > Bovidae > Madoqua > Madoqua kirkii. The sequence goes on along the minus strand of SJYC01007775.1, from coordinate 63,795 downwards.
CTAGGCTGGCTAGTGAACCTCTCTGAATCTGCTTCCCCATCTGAAAAGGCTGCTTTGAGTGGGGCTCCAGATACTGCCCTACTCCAGCCTGGGTGTGGCAGTTTCGTGTCTCAGAGCAGTGTTCCTCCCTCCTTTGAGTCTAAGGTTACTGTGAGTCACCAGACAACCCGGACCTCACTTCATCAGGCAAGGTCAGCCCCTCCCCTGGCTCTGGGGCTGAGGTTTGACCCTGGTTGTGTCCCTCGCACGGGCTGTGTTCGCCCGGCGGAGAAGCTGGGAGGCCCCTGAGTGGTGGCGCGGGTAGCAGATGCTGGCAGCTGCCGCCCGCCCCACAATGTGGCTTTTGTTAGCCAGGGTGCTGTGCAGCTCGGGACAACCTGGGCTAGGGAACAATCACCCAGGCTCGGCTGTGGGCTCTCAACAAAGCCACTGGGCACTTCGGGCCCCACTTTTGTGATGCAGATGTGGCAATGGCCGTCGTGGGTGGGGGAAGCGCACACTCCCTCTCCTCCCTGCCCCTTTGTCATGCAGATAGAGCAAGGCCTCCCTTGCTAGGCAGGTTGTTCCTGCCCTTCCCCCTCCACCCTCCCAGCCAGGCTTAGTGACCACTGTCCAGGGTGTCCCTGAGCCACCCGGGCCCTGGCCCTCAGGGACTCTGGGTTCAGCCAGGGGTGCCAGGACCAGAGGAAAGAAGTGGAGGCAAGGGAACCGCACAACTGGCCAGAAATACTAGACCAGGCTCCTCTGTGCAGGCAGGGCTCAGGCCACACTGGCTAGCCTTCGGATAGCATCTGGAGTGGACAGCCCTGTGGGCAGAGGTACAGCATGTGACAAGGTCCTGATGTGGGATGGCCAGTCCTAGGAGGAGACAGCTAGTGGGAGGAGGGCCAGTTCCCTACCCTGGGGTTGCATGCTGGAAGGGAAGGGCCTGAACCCCAGGTCGACACAGTCAGGGGACCCTCTGGCCCCACCACACAGTAGCCTGGAGGGTGAGTTCACAAATTTCCAAATTTCTCTGAGCCTGTTGTATGAGGATAGGAATAGCTTCTATCACAGGATCCTGGTGAAATGAAATTGGACAATCCAGATAAAATATTGAGTTCATTGCCCAGCACGCAACAGGCATGCAGTGGCTGATAACGATGGACAGACACGTGGCAATATTTATCAAACTTAGAGGTGCAAACACTCATTTTCCTGTAATACTACTTCTAGGAATTTATCCTGCGATTGTCCTCATGTGTACAAAATGACCCACATTCAACAGTGTTCTTTGCAGATGTGTTTGCAGCAGTCAGAGAATGGAAATTATCCAAGTGTCCACCTCTAGGGGTCAGTCACATGGATTATGATCTGTCCACTTGTGTAACAGTCCTCTTTTGGCGGGGATGGGCCAGGGCATGGCGATCGGACCTTAGTTTCCCATCACGGATTGAACCTGGGCTTGGGCGGTGAAAGTGAGAGAGTCCTAACCAGGGAAGTCCTGTAAGAGTCCCTTTCAGTTCCAGTATTCTTGGGCTTCCCTTGTAGCTCAGCTGGTAAAGAATCAGCCTGCAATGTGGGAGATCTGAGTTCAATCCCTGGGTTGGGAAGATCCCCTGGAGAAGGAAAAGGCTACCCACTCCAGTATTCTGCCCTGGAGAATTCCATGGACTGTATAGTACATGGGGTCCCAAAGAGTTGGACGCAACTTTCACTTTCTTTCAGCTGAAATAAGAACTGGGATGCATTTGTGTGCCAGTAGGAGCACTCACCCTGCGCAGCAAAGTCAGTGCCCTAGGGAAGGAGGGGGCCAGCATAGCATCACAGGGGTCCAGGGTCCACCGGCCCAGGGACCTGGGCAGCTGAGCTGGGAAAGGGTAGTGTGTAGGGCCAGGACAGTGGACACACAGGTGCGTGCATGGGCACACACACACACACACACACACACACACACACACACACACCCCTGGAGGTTGAGAGTCTCTCCTGTAGTAACAGACTGTTTTGGGGGCAAAGTGGCGCACCCAGCTCTGCAGTGCTAGGCTGATGCAACCAGTCACCATGGCAACAGTGGGCAGTTATAATTTTCAGAAGGCGGGCAGGCCCTGAGCCCAGGAAGAGGCTGCAGGCCCCAGCAGGGCTGCCTCTGGGTCACCCTGGATGTGCATGTGGCCACAGCAGTGTGACTCCCCATCTGTAAAATAAGGATCTGACCCGTGAGGCCTCTGCACCTCAGGAAACAGTGGGAGCGGGCCTGAGAGCAGATGCAGGGCTCCATGGATGCATGGGCTGTCAGCCTCCCACTGCAGGCCCAAAGGGAGGGCTCAGCCACGCTCTGTCCCCCATCGCCCTCATGAAAAAGGACTGCGTGCAGCCCTGAGTTCCTGTCCCCAGAGCCTCTTCCAGATAAATAAGGACTAGAGAGGAAGAAAGCAGACGGCTTTGTACAGGAGTTTCCTGGCCCTGCCACCCACAGGGGCTGCTGCCTGAACCCAAGCCCCTTGCCTCCACCCCCACCCTAGTCCTTTCAGTTCTGAACCTGTTTGCAAAATCATCCTACCACCTCACCTCCCCGCCCCTGGCTCCCCAGGAGGTGACCCTTCCCCCACCCCCACTCCTGTCTAGCTTCATGGCCTGAAGTCAATCTCCCCTGGTACATCACGAGCCATATGGGGGCGTGGGGGTGAGGACGGGGGTCTGATTCTAGTTTTCAGCATCTCCCGGGCCTGACCCTGCTGGGAAGGGCTGCAGGGGATCTCTGACCCCTGGGCATGGTGACCCCAGTCCAGTGGGCAGCCTCTCCTTTGTCCCAGGACACACAGGGCTCTTTCCCCATGGATAAGCCCTGTAGATCAACATGGCGGGCAGGAGCAGAAAGGATTTGGGGGATATCCTGTCTACTTCCCTCCTAATGCAGCTTTTCCATCTTTGGGGTGGAGGGGGGTGCCTTGTCCCCTGCCTGGTTGGAGCAGGCTGGCTGCAGACATGGCCTCCCAGTCCCTTTTCTTCACAGCTGTCTCACCCTACAGCCTGCCCATCAGCCTCTCAAGACTGTCTGCCTTCATCCTCCCCACCACACCCTGTGCCCAACCTCCTCCTCACCGTGCTTCACTCACACAGGCACCAGGGCTGGAATTAGGTGGGGTCTTGGATCTCCAGCTCTGTTTCAGGGTAGTGGGACAATGGGCCACACTCGGTGTGCAACAGCTCCTACAGTGATTATGAGAAATGGGGAAAATCCACACGTCCTAGGCAAGTGTCACCTTGTGCAGGTGGCTTCGCAGGATGCCCTTGGTGGGGGATGGGTTTGAATAACAGTCTCCCTGCTGCTCTTCCCCTCTCCCGCCTCCAAGGTGGGACACGGACAGACACCTGTACTAGTGCATGATCCCCAATCAGTGCAGGAAAAGTTTTATCTTCTCAAAGGGGTTTCTGGCCTGGAGAGTGGTTTGAACGAACAGGCTTTGGCCACTGGGGCAGCCTGAGGTCCTCCAATCTGCATTCTTCTCTAGGTGGAGTCAGACACCCAACGCCCTTCTCCCAGCCAGGTGGACCCTGGTGAGGCACAGGGCTCTGGGCTGTTGGCATAACACACTCCTGGAGTGGGGGTGATTCCCATGGGCTTGGCTTTGGGCCAGGGCTGCCCACAGTCATATTTCAGGTGTGGTCCCTTTATACTGTTGTTGTTCAGTCACTCAATCATGTTTGACTCTTTATAACCCCCAAGAACTGCAGCATGCCAGGGTTCGTCTCCTTCACCATCTCCCGGAGTTTGCTCAAACTCATGTCCATTGAATCAGTGACGCCATCCAACCATCTCATCCTCTGTCACCTCCTTCTCCTGCCTTCAATCTTTCCCAGCATCAGAGTCTTTTCCAATGGGTTGGCTTTTTGCATGAGATGGCCAAAGCATTGGAGTTTCAGCCTCAGGATCAGTCCCTTCAGTGAATATTCAGGATTGATTTCCTTTACAATGTGCAATTACAAAACATCCCCGTGGTCTTGAACAAAAGGAGACTATCTGCCACGAGCGAATGACAGAGACACTGTGTGTTGAAGTATCTGTCATTTAAAGATAAGACTCTATTTTAAGTTGAACTTATTTAAAGATTATATTCCTTTCATTCTAAATGCCGTCTGGCAGTGTGACCTGCGCAGCTTTGGGAAGACTGTTCTGTCTCTCTGGGCCATACAAGTCCCTATCTGAGATTCCAGAGAGTGGGCTCAGACCCCAGCTTAGCTAGGCACTGGAGGTCCATCTCCTCCACCCAGGCTAGGGGAATCTGTTTCATTTTCTTTCTCTTCTCTCCTGCCCCTCACCTCCCACTCACTTCCTGAGGGCATGACACCTCTCCCCTCCCTCCCAGTAGAGACACCAGTGACTGCTTCCAGGGGTGTTCATGGCACAGAGGAGAACATTGGCTCAGAGAGGGGACCCCTGGCTGCTTCTGACCTGCTGGCTACACCCCCTTCCCCTGGCCCCCAGGTTCTCCACACTCCGGGAGGAGCCAGTGAACCCGGCTCTGCAGAGGCTAGTCTCTGGGAGTTGGAGCCTGGCTGGGTCAGTGAGAGATGAGGGACTCTCCTCCTGGCCTGGAAGGATGGCACACCTGGGCATATTTTTCTGCTCTGGGCCTTCTATGCCCACTCCTCTCGCTGTGACTTTCAAGCTGAAGTGTCTTCTGTTCATTTGCTCCCCAGGTTTCCTCCCAGGCTGCGACTTCCTGGGATCTGGGCTGGGCATGGGGCCCCAGCTCAGGGCTCATGGCAGCTCCCTCAGCCCCACAGTGCCCCCACCCCCTCGCCAGGCACACAGAATGGTCTGGACTGCTGGGGGTGCCTCAAACCCAGAGGCAGTTCTCCACTTACCTCACCCTGACTAGGGGGGTTGTTACGCTGTGCTGTGTATGTTAGGGAGAGGGGCCCTCAGGGCTGGGGAAATCTGTCTCAGCAGCCAGTCCCCTACTAAGCATCCACAGAACTGAAATGAGTTCAGATCTCTGGGAGACTCAGGCCCAGGTGGAAAGGCCTTTTTTGCATTTTTTAAAAAAGCTTGCTGCAAATGCAATCCAATAACATCTGAGGATATTCCTTCTTAGATGAAGTTTGATGTATGAGTATGTCATTTGAGAGGTGGAACCAGAACAGACGTGGCCCTGCATTTCTTTCCTGAACGTTTCAGTGAATGAAAAGCCGTTTTTCTGCCAGGCTTTCTATGGAGAACCCTGCACTCTTTACCATCCCTCCTGAGGGCCTGCTCCGGTGGGACCCTCTCCAGCTCCGATAAGGTCTTGGGCGGTGGGTTTGGTTCTATTAAGTCCCTGCAGATTCAGACCCAGCAAGCAGGGGGACAGTTGGGGCCCACTGGACAAGGGACAGCTGTTTTTCTCAGATCCAGGCTGTTTCTCAGCCTCAAGGCATCTCCCTATTGCCCCCCCAACCCTGCTCCCCTTAAAGAGGAAGCCAGGCAAGTCAGGGGAGGGGGAGCAATGTGAGCAACCCACCAGGACTGCCTTTGTCCTCTAAGGGAAGAACTGAGATGGGGTCCCCCTGGCCAGGGCGTTCCTGAGAGCTGGGCTGGCTGGACATCTGGGCCCTGGCTGTGATCGGCTCCCAGACTTGCCCCACACAGGATGGAGGCTGGTGAGGGCAGGGACAGGAGCAGAGCGGGCACGGTCTCCCCTGGGCACACATTTTGTCTACTCCTGGCCCTGCCCAGAGATTCAGTCGTGGAACCCCAACAATCAACCCTCTCCCTGGTCAATAGGGGAGAAAAGTGGGGGCCCCAAGAGACCCCCACCCCTCCCCTAGTACCAGTTCTGGAGACCCAGGTCTGGCCAGTGCTGTGGGGTAGTATTTGGGGCCTCCATGAACCAAATTTTTTTTTTTTAAGGCATGAAAATAGTCACCAGTGTCTTTTTCTTCTTTTTCTTTTAGGCTGCATTGCACAGCATGTAGGATCTTAGTTCCCTGACCAGGGATCGAACCCATGCCTTCAGCAGTGAAAGTGCAGAGTCTTAACCACGAGACTGCTAGGGAAGTCCTTGCCAACTTCTTATGTTCTCAATTAAAGTTATTGTGCCAAAAACAGCCTCTATCTACCATGATGATTTTTTTAAAAAAGAATGTTCTTACATCTTACAACAACAACAAATTTTTTTAAAAAATAGATACATTTAGCTTTATAAAAATTTACCAGGCAGCCCTGGTTTTCTTTTCCCTTAAGACCAGGAAGCTCTTTCGGGAACCCCCAAGGCAGGCTGAGCTGGCCTAGTGGTGCCAGGGCGCCCAGCAGGCCCTGCCAGTAGTGGGACTGATGACCAGGCTTCTGCTGCGGTTGCCCACTCCCTAGACGCAACCTTGACCCCTGCCCCCCTGCCCTGGGGGCCCAGGATCCCAGGAGTCCAGGGAAGCAGCAAGGCCCAGCCCAGGTGTTTTCTGGACGGTACCTGGCCTGGGACCCTGGAGGACTGAACAGGAGACACCCTCCCTCCCCCGTCTGCCATCTCTGGCCTTCAGGCTGGCACCTCCTGCTGGCCAGGGCTGCCCCAGACGCGCGGCCGGTGCACCCAGCCAGCTGCCACACAAAGCCACATTGTGGGCCTCTGCCTGGTGGGCGAGCACGTGACAGTGGAGGGTGGGCGATGGGCCCTCCGGCTGTGCCCCATGGCCTTCCTCCAGGTCCGGGCCCTGATTCCTTGCATCTGTCCCCACGAGACAGGAGCCCTGGCCGGAGGCCATGGGGACAGGAGAAAACTCAGAGTTGTTGTGCCCGTGGGAGGGCCTCTGTCCAGAGTCTTTGAACAGGGATTCTTCCTGCAGTGTGCCCAGCACCTGGACCTGGACTTCATCTGGGCCTTGTCCTTTGGCCTCTACCCTGACACCTTCTCCATGAGAGGGACTCTGAGTCTAACACCCTTAGAGACTTGACCTGAGGTACAAAGTGGGGCTGGGGATCACCAAGGGTCCATTGTGGGCACAACCCTGCCCATTCCCAGGACACAAGGGTTCTGACCTGGGGCCTCCAGCCTGTGCCATGTTCAGCAGACAGGAAGGAAACAGAGATCCTGAACTCGGGGCTCCCTCAGAGGTGACCCCCCAGGAATGCGATTTCCATACAACAGAAAAGAGTAAGACAGTTCTGCTTGTGTTTGCTGACCCCTGCAGGGAGCCCCCAGAGCTGCTTGGGATAGTCACCATCTAAAAAGCAAGCGGACCCCAAATACCCCAACCAAAAGGCAGAGGCTCCTCCAGAGCCCAGGGTGTGTACGCCTGCCATAGCAGCCCTTCCCTTTCCAGACTCTGGAATGAAGAGTGGACAGTTGGTGTACTGAAACCTCTTCTCACCGTGGAATACTACACTGTTGAAAAAGCACTTACAAACAAATACAAACCAATGTGAAAAGCATACACCCCCAGCTATGTCTCTGAAGACCCCGTCTTGGTGAAGAGGCTACTGCCCTCCTTCTGGCTTGGTGCATCCTCCTCGGCCCCTCACCCTTCCTCCTCTTGTTCTTTGCTCTGTCACACATTGTATGGAGGTCAGTGCCCCATACACCCAGAACCCCAGAAGGACCCTGTTCCTGAGTTCTCCTCCAGCTGGGCCCCTCTCTGTGGTGGACACACCCACCCAGAGCCTGCATTCCTTGAAATCAGCACCAGGGCCTTCAAGTTCCCTGCCAGACATCCCCACCTGCTTCCCAGGCCATCAGAAACAGGCGTGGCCAGGCCAAGCTGCTTCCCTGGGCAGAGCTGGGTGTCCAAGGTGCTGCCTTTGGGCCTGGCCATCCAGGCAATTTTATGTCAAGGTGAGTGAGTAGAAGGTGTTTCATCAACAGTGTGTTTGGAGACTTCTCTGGTGGTCCAGTGGTTAAAACTGAACTTCCACGGCAGGGGCACAGGTTCTATCCCTGGTCAGAGAACTACGATTCCAGTGGCCAAACAGTTAAAAAATAACCCCCACCTCTACCAAAAAAAAAATGTATCCAGCTTGACTGGTCACTCTCCACATTAGGACGCAGAGCAGGCAGGCTTAGCTAGGATCTCTGCCTGGCAAGCCCATCCTCTCCCTTGGGCATTGCTGCCTGAGCTGTGGGCTGCACTCCCCAGCCCTCCTCCCCTGGTGCTGACACTGAGGCCAAACCAGGCTTCTTCTGCACTTGGAAGGAGCAGCTCCAGCCTGGAGCCCCTGGGCCTGGTGCCGGCCCCTGAACCTGCCTCATGCCCTCCAGGCACATTAACCCCAGGCCTTTGCACACTGTCCTCAAGTTTTAGAAGTGACTTCCTTCTTGGTCCTCCCCACCCTGGAGAGCACAGGGATTGCCTACCATCCAGTTGAGACCAGTTTTGATCTGGGTCCCCCTCCTCTCCCTGGTGACCCGGGGATCAGCCCTGAGGATCATGGCAGCCATCCTACCCTCATCCCCTTTCTGTCCTGCCAGCAAGATAGGAGCATAGGTCTCCTGGGAGTCCCCAGGGAAGGCTTCTTCACTGCTAAAATAGCCTCACAGAACTTGCCATGTCAGGATGTCACATCTCTTACCAGCTGAGGCTGAAGCCACACTTGAGGAGGCCCAGGCTTGGCATAAGGTGCTCATTGCTACTCCTGCCTCTCCCTGTACTTCCTGCCATGAAATGGCCCATTTTCGGCCACTTTCTCCAGCTTGAGTCTTGTTCACTTGCAACCCGGGCACACTCTGAGGGTAGCTCTGCCTCCTCCCAGGATCAGCCCCACCCCACTCCCCAAAGCATCCCTTAAGGTGGAGGTCATCTCTCACCTATTCCATGCCCTGCCTTCCCCTACCCTTGCCCCCTAAGTGCAGGCTGAAGGCCAAACACCTCCAAAGTGTTCAATAGCGTTTGCTGGAAGGATGCATTTCTTGTAAAACACCCATGGGCAAACTTGCCTGTTTTGTCGGTAACATCCTTGAGATCCATGCGGAATTAGAATTCTGAGCTAGGAAAACATTCCTCTCTCTCTCTCTAGATTAATTAACAGCTTCTATCTTATGCACCGTTCCAAAATCTAAATACTTCTGAAAAATCAAGACTTTCCTCATAAATTAGTGGCCAACTCATTTGTTGGGAAAACCTACCCTGGTCAGGCGTTAAGGTCTGTTAATGTCTTAGAGTGAGAATTTACCCATTTTACCACAGATACAGAAATGCACTTGATAATGAGTTGCTGTCTTAAATCTTGTAAGGGTGTAACTTAACATGGAGCGTAGGCATGTTATTCCCGGTCTAAAATTCACACGTTCTGAATTCAGAAAAGCCTTCTGCCCCGAGCCTTCTGATAAGCAGCAGTGGAACTGTGATAAATAGCAGAAACTTTGTAATATGCTTTATTTTCCTTTTTTCCTTTTTTTGCCCTGGTTGCCAAGAAGGTCAGGTTTAAGTGATTATACTTATTCACAGCAGCTAGTCTCTGTGTAGTTTCCAAGTAGAATTATCCTGTCTTCTTATGTGCATATGCTCAATTGCTCAGTCAGTGTCTGATTCTTTTGTAACCTCATGGACTGTAGCCTTCCAGGCTCCTCTGTCCATGAGATTTCCCAGGCAAGAACATGAGTGAGCTGCTATTTCCTATGTCTTCTTACAACTTGCCTTTAAAAAATTATCTGTGCCCTATAGCTTTCTTGAATTTGTGTCTGATTTGAATTTCACCTACTTAATATCATTGTTATTTAGGCAAAATGAGTATAAACTTATCACAAATGAGTGAATCCAGAGGGTTCTAGAGACTGCTGGGACAGATGGTCCCTAAGTGTCCCCGTCTGCCCTCCTGCCTCCTGGCGGGTGGGGACGGGTGTGGGGCTGACATGATTAAGGATTGTGTCTCTGTGCCTTGCCGCACGCCCTGGAGAGACACTCCCCTGCCACCCCAGTGACCTCAGTCCTAGTGGCTTTTCAGTCAATTCCTCCGCTCTTGACAAGCATCAGCCACCACCCAGATGCAGGCACAACCCACTCCAAGTCAGTGCGATAACTTGCTGGCAAATTGGCATTGTTGACAAACTTCTCCCTAGTTTTTCCATCAGATCCATCTTGCTAGAAAACCTCAAAAATATTTGCACAATTCATACAAAGGAAGTCAACTTTAATATAAAAGTATTTGTGTGGATGGGATTTCCCCGGCGGTCCAGTTAAGACTCTGCCTTCCAGTGCAAGCGGGAGTGGGTTCTATCTCTGCTCAGGGACTAGATACCACATGATGTACAGTGTGGCCAAAAAAACAAAACCAAACCTAATTGTATGGGTATATAGATGATAGAGTACACATGCTTGTTCATTACAATAGGGTGACAGTTGCTAAATGATGAGGACGATTAATGATTTAGAAATTGTATTTATTTTTGCCTGTGCAGGGTCTTTCTTGCTGCACATGGACTTTTCTCTAATTGCAGAGAGCAGGGACTACTCTTCAGTTTGGGGCTTCTCATTGCGGTGGCTTCTCTTGTTGGGGATCATGGGCTGTAGGGCACATGGCTTCAGCAGTGGGCTTCAGCCCTCGGCTCTTGAGTGCTGACTCAGTAGTTGTGGTACATAGGCTTTGTTGTTCCTAGACGTGTGGAATCTTCCCAGACCAGGGATCAAACCCATGTCCCTTGCATTGGCAGGTAGATTCTTATCCACTGCACCATCAGAGAAGTCCTGATTCTTTTATTTTGTGATTACCATTAAATTTTCTGAGATGAATAAGTATTATTTTTGTAATAGCAATAAGGAATACAAGTTTTTTCTTCATCCCCTTTGCAAATATTACAAAGCAGTTGTTTAAGGCATGGCAAACTTTTTCTAACCAAAAGCTTCACTGGGTCTTCATAAGACGCTTACATGTGGATAAGCCAGAAATTTCTCTTACAGTGGAACCCAACTGCACAAAAATTACTTCAGTTAAATTTCTGACGCTGTCTCCTTCATTAGGTAATATTTTAAAAAGCTGTTGAGGGGTTTCCCCTGTATCCCAGTAGTTGAGAATCCACCTTGCAATGCAAGAGACATGGGTTTGATCCCTGATCCAGGAATATCCCTCATGCCAGGGGGCAAGTAAGCCTGCATGTCACAACTGCTGAGCCCATGTGCCTAGAGCCACTGCTCCTCAAAAAGAGAAGTCAACCCTCAGTTCAGTTCAGTTCAGTTCAGTTCAGTTCAGTTCAGTTCAGCTACTCAGTCGTGTCAAACTCTGTGACCCCATGGACTGCAACACGCCAGGCTTCCTTGTCCCACTTCCAGAGCTTGCTCAAACTCATGTTCATTGAGTTGGTGATGCCATCCAACCATCTCACCCTCTGTCATCCCCTTCTCCTGCTTCAATCTTGCCCAGCATCAGGGGCTTTTCTAAAGAGTCAGGTCTTTGCATCAGGTGGCCAAAGTACTGGAGCTTCAACTTCAGAATCAGTCCTTCCAATGAATATTCAGGATTGATTTCCTTTTGAATTGACTGGTTTGATCTCCTTGCATCCCAAGGGGCTCTCAGGAGTCTTCTCCAACACCACAGTTCAAAAGCATCAGTTCTTTGGCACTCAGCTTTCTTTATAGTCCAACTCTCATATCCACACATGACTACTGAAAAAATCATAGCTTTGACTAGATGGACCTTTGTTGGCAAAGTAATGTCTGTGCTTTTTAATAGGCAGTCTAGGTTTGTCATAGCTTTCCTTCCAAGGAGCAAGTGTCTTTTAACTTCATGGCTGCAATCACCATCTGCAGTGATTTTGGAGCAGTGAAGTGATGGGACCAGAGGCCAGGATCTTAATTTTTTGATTGTTGAGTTTTAAGCCAGCTTTTTCACTCTCCTCTTCCACTTTCATCAAGAGGCTCTTTTGTTCCTCTTCACTTTCTGCCATAAGGGTGGTGTCATCTGCATATATGAGGTATTGATATTTCTCAGCAATCTTGATTCCTGTTTGTGCTTCATGCAGTCTCGCATTTAATGTGATGTACTCAGCAAATCTGGAAAACTCAGGAGTGGCCACAGGACTGGAAAAGGTCACTTTTCATTCCAATCCCAAAGAAAGGCAATGCCAAAGAATGCTCAAACTACCGCACAATTGCACTCATCTCACATGCTTGTAAAGTAATGCTCAAAATTCTCCAAGCCAGGCTTCAGCAATACGTGAACTGTGACTCCCTGATGTTCCAGCTGGTTTTAGAAAAGGCAGAGGAACCAGAAATCAAATTGCCAATATCTGCTGGATCATGGAAAAAGCAAGAGAGTTCCAGAAAAACACCTATTTCTGCTTTATTGACTATGCCAAAGCCTTTGACTGTGTAGATCCCAAGAAACTGTAGAAAATTCTGAAAGAGATGGGAATACCAGATCACTTAACCTGCCTTTTGAGAAATCTGTATGCAGGTCAGGAAGCAACAGTTAGAACTGGACATGGAACAACAGACTGGTTCCAAATAGGAAAAGGAGTATGTCAAGGCTGTATATTGTCATCCTGCTTATTTAACTTATATGCAGAGTACATCATGAAAAATGCTGGGCTGGAAGAAGCACAAGCTGGAATCAAGATTGCTGGGAGAAATATCAATAACCTCAGATATGCAGATGACACCACCCTTATGGCAGAAAGTGAAGAGGAACTAAAAAGCCTCTTGATGAAAGTGAAAGAGGAGAGTGAAAAATTGGCTTAAAGCTCAACATTCAGAAAACGAAGATCATGGCATCTGGTCCCATCACTTCATGGGAAATAGATAGGGAAACAGTGGAAACAGTGTCAGACTTTATTTTTTGAGGCTCCAAAATCATTGCAGATGGTGACTGCAGCCATGAAATTAAAAGGCCCTTACTCCTTGGAAGAAAAGTTATGAGCAACCTAGATAGTATATTCAAAAGCAGAGACATTACTTTGCTGACTAAGGTCCGTCTAGTCAAGGCTATGGTTTTTCCTGTGGTCATGTATGGATGAGAGAGCTGGACTGTGAAAAAGGCTGAGCACCGAAGAATTGATGCTTTTGAACTGTGGTGTTGGAGAAGGCTCTTGAGAGTCCCTTGGACTGCAAGGAGATCCAACTAGTCCATTCTGAAGGAGATCAGCCCTGGGATTTCTTTGGAAGGAATGATGCTAAAGCTGAAACTCCAGTACTTTGGCCACCTCATGTGAAGAGTTGACCCATTGGAAAAGACTCTGATGCTGGGAAGGATTGGGGGCAGGAGGAGAAGGGGACGACAGAGGATGAGATGGCTGGATGGCATCACGGACTCGACGGATGTGAGTCTGAGTGAACTCCGGGAGATGGTGATGGACAGGGAGGCCTGGCATGCTGCAATTCATGGGGTTGCAAAGAGTCGGACATGACTGAGCGACTGAATTGAAATCTGCATATAAGTTAAAAGCAAGTTAAGTACACAGCCTTGTTGTACTCCTTTCCCAATTTAGAAACAGTCCATTCATTGTTCCATGACCGGTTCTAACTGTTGCTTCTTGATCTGCATATTGATTTCTCAGGAGGCAGATAAGGTGGTCTGGTACTCCCATCTCTTTAAGAATTTTCTGCAGTTTGTTGTGATCCACATAGTCAAAGGCTTTGGCGTAGTCAGTGAAGAGTAGCCCCAGATCTCTGCAGCTATAGAAAGTCCATGCACAGTGATAAAGACCCAGTGTAGCCAAAAATAAATAAATAAAATATTAAAAAAAAAAACAACTGTTGAGAGCTTTGTCTACGTGGCATCAAAGCAGTGAGATAATTCCATCATTCCACTGAAAATAAATAGACTTTCATTTCTAGATATGACAGAGCGTATGGTAGCAGGCTAGCCCTCCGTCTACAAACAAGGTGAAAACTAGGGGGGAAAACCCATAAAACCAGTGTTTGCATACATTGGACAACAAGCAGAGAGGAAATGTGATCCCTCAGAGAAGCTAAACAAATAAAACGAGTCACATAATCTACCTGGCTTCTTGCCTATAGTCATTTACTGGACACTAGGGCAGAAAGGAGACCCCAGCAGAGAACAGCAGTCCCATTGAGCTGAGGAGACAAAGGTTGGAGTTTGCGGAGGCTGAGGAAGCCAGAATTTGTGGGATAGAGGTCTGAGTAGGAGGGATCCAGGCAGAAAAGAAACCTGGAAACCTGCACATGGTCCCTGTTCATCTGTGGATGGGCGTTACCTGCATGAAGGAGGATGGGCAAGACTGGACAACAATAGGTCGCTGAAGGGAAAATATAAACACACAAAGCTAAAGAGTGCTATGAAAACTGAGAAGAGTCAGAGCAAAGAAAGTCACAGTAAAGATCATTTTATTCAAGTCACTAAAAACCTGTACTGAGAACATCTAAAATCAACAAAGAACAAAAGACACACTATGTATGGAGAACAAAGTTAACAATGCTCATCAGAATAAAGGCACAGTAGAGGACAGTCAAATGAATGTCTTTAAAGTGCTGGGGGCCAGGGAACGTAGAAAAAAATTCTTCAGAAGTTGACAATTTACAACAATAATATCTATGTATTATGGGATTTGTTACTTATATAATGTAATATATCTGATAACAAAGGGTGGAAGAGGGAGATGAAAGTCTGTGATTTTTAGTTTTCTCTCAGTCTTTCTACTTTTTGAGCCTCATGGCACATGAGATCTTAGTTTCCTGACCAGAGATCAAACCTGCTTCTCCTGCATTGGAAGGATGGAGTCTTAACTACTGGACCACCAGGGAAGTCCTTTAGGTTTACATCTTACTTGAGCAAGTAGAATGTTACTTGAAAGTTAGCAATGGACACTATAAATCTAAAGCAACTAGTAAAAGGATAAAGATAATAGGCATAGCTAATTAGCCAACAAGGGCTTCCCTGGTGGCTCAGTGGTAAAGAATCTGCCTGCAATGCAGGAGACACAGGTTCAATCCCTGGGTGGGGAGATCCCCTGGAGAAGAAAATGGCAACCCACTCCAGCATTGTTGCCTGGGAAATCCTACGGACAGAGGAGCCTGGTGAGCTATAGTCCATGGGGTTGTAAAAGAGACATATGACTAAACAACAATAAAACCACAACAACAATGAGCCAACACAGGAGATTAAATAGAATATTTAGAAATACAAATCTAAAAAAGTAGGGAAAAAAAGAAAAACAAACCTGAACAGGTAGACAAGAGGAAAGCAAATAGCAAGATGAAACATTTAAAGTTAGCCATATCAGTAATTTAAAAAATAAATGAACTAAGTTAAAAGGCAGAGAATATTGTATTGAATTTTTAAAAACACCCAAATAATGTGTTATCTATAAGAGATAGACTTTTAATATAAATCCCAGAAAGGCAAAGAGGCAAAGCATGGAAAGATATATATTATGCAAACACTGATCATAGATAATTTGAATTGCTTCCTTAATATGAGATAAAGTGGAATACAAAAATATAGTACTAGAAATAAGGAAGAACATTTCATGTTAATAAAAATGTCCATTCACCAAAAAAGATATAATCATCTACTATGGATAAACTGAAGCCTTAACCCCCAGTGTGACTGTATCTGGAGATTGTCTTTAGGAGGCAATTAAATTTCAATGAAGTCATGGGACTTCTCTGGCAGTCCAGTGGTTAAAACTTTTCCTTCCAATGCAAGGACTGAAGGTTCAATCCTTGGTTGGGGAGTTAAGATTTCATATGCCTTGTGGCCAAAAAATCAAAATATAAAGCAAAAACAATAATATGAATCTAATAGAGACCTTAAAATCTGTTGACATAAAAAAAATCCTTTAAAAATGTTTCAGTGAGGTTATAACCATGGGGCCCTGATCCCATAGGACCTTGTAAGAAGGGGAGGAGACCAGGACTCTCTCTCTTTCTCTATCTTCATGTGCCCAGAGGCAAGACTACCTAGAATAGAGTCTTTGGGCTTCCCCAGTAGCTCAGTAGTAAAGAATCCTCCTGCAATGCAGGAGACTTGCGGGAGACATGGGTTTGATTCCTGGGTCAGGAAGATAGCCTGGAGAAGGGGAATGGCAGCCCACTCCAGAACCCCGCCTGGGAAATCCCACGGACAGAGGAGCCTGGTGGGCTACAGACCATGGGGTCACAAGGAGTTGGACACGACTGAGCAGAGTCTTTGCCAGAAACCAAACCCTGATTAAGTCTGATCTTGGCCTTTCCAGCCTCCAGATTTAATGGCTGTTGTTTAAGGCACCAAGTCTGTGCTTTTTGTGATGCAGCCCCAGCAGACTAAGGCAGACTTCAATGCATATGCACATTCTGAGTGACTCAGACTATACTAAACAAACGCGTATAGAACTGAAAAGCTGCTGCTGCTGCTGCTAAGTCGCTTCAGTCCTGTCTGACTCTGTGCGACCCCAGAGGCGGCAGCTCACCAGGCTCCCTCATCCCTGGGATTCTCCAGGCAAGAACACTGGAATGGGTTGCCATTTTCTTCTCTGAGAACTGAAAAGAGAGACAGACAAATCTCTTATTTGTGGGAGAGTTCATCACCACCTGCACAGAAAAGCATTAAAGATACAGAACACATGAACAACACTATCGACCTACTTGACCTAACTGACATTTAATCATTCGACTGGAGAAGGCACATTATTTTCATGTGCTCATAGGACATTCACCAAAAGAAATGGTGTTTTGAGTCATGAACCAGATCTCAGTACACTAACAAAAGCTGGAAATAGTAAGGTAGTACTACAGTACTCTGACCACAGTAGAATTCAGCTAGAAATCAATAACTTGAAAGAGTCTAGATAGTTCCCAAACTTGAAAGTTTCACAGGATACTTCTAAAATTTCCACTGGAAAAAGAAGAAATAAGAGGATTAAAAAGTCATTTGGATAGCATGATAGTGAAAACATAATCTATCAAAAATCTTAGGAGACAGATAAATAGTGTTTTGAGGGAAACTGAGGGCTTTAAAGACTTGAATTAGAAAGGAGACAGGTGGGGACTTCCCTGGTGGTTCAGTGGTTGAGACTCCATGCCTCCACTGCAGGGGGTGAAGGTTCAGTCTCTGGTTGGGGAACTAAGATCCCACTTGCCAAAGGGCACAGCCAAAAAAAAGTTAAAAAGAAGAAAAAGTTTAAAAAAAGAAAGGAGATGGGTGGGTGACACCTGTATTCCTGAAACTTTGAGAAAGGGTGAAGATGAGCCATGAAATTAAAAGATACTTACTCCTTGGAAGAAAAGTTATGACTAACTTGGATAGTATATTCAAAAGCAGAGACGTTACTTTGCCGACTAAGGTCTGTCTAGTCAAGGCTATGGTTTTTCCTGTGGTCATATATGGATGTGAGAGTTGGACTGTGACGACAGCTGAGCGCCAAAGAATTGATGCTTTTGAACTGTGGTGTTGGAGAAGACTCTTGAGAGTCCCTTGGACTGCAAGGTGATGCATCCAGTCCATTCTGAAGGAGATCAGCCCTGGGATTTCTTTGGAAGGAATGATGCTAAAGCTGAAGCTCTAGTACTTTGGCCACCTCATGTGAAGAGTTGACTCACTGGAAAAGACTTTGATGCTAGGAGGGACTGGGGGCAGAAGGAGAAGGGAACGACCAAGGACTCGATGGATGCGAGTCTGAGTGAACTCCTGGAGTTGGTGATGGACAGGGAGGCCTGGCGTGCTGCAGTTCATGGGGTCACAAAGAGTTGGATACAACTGAGCGACTGAACTGAACTGAAGGATGACACAGGTTGGGCAGAGTGAGGGGTTTGACACGGACGGTCCTGAGCAAACAGAGGAACCAGAGAGGTGAGCCAGTTCCTGGTGGTGGGCAGATCGATGGATGCGAGTCTGAGTGAACTCCTGGAGTTGGTGATGGACAGGGAGGCCTGACGTGCTGCAGTTCATGGGGTCACAAAGAGTTGGACACAACTGAGCGACTGAACTGAACTGAAGGATGACACAGGTTGGGCAGAGTGAGGGGTTTGACACGGAGGGTCCTGAGCAAACAGAGGAACCAGAGAGGTGAGCCAGTTCCTGGTGGTGGGCAGAGGTGGGGGTGGGGCCTGAGCCCTTGGCGTCTGAGGATGGAGTCATGTTTTCTGGAGTTCACTGCCACCCAAATGCCTAGAAAAGCCTGACTAGCAGTTTGACTGGAGTCGGCAGAAGAGGGTTAGACTGGATAGGGGTGGCCAGCTGAGACCTGGGGGTACAGGGGCTCAGGCCCTTAGCCTGAGTCTATCTGAAGCCCCACAGCCTCCCTCCTGGAACCAGTCGCTTGTGCTTTCCCATCCCATCGCTCTGAGTAGGGGGCAGGACAGGGCTGCTGTTCTGACCTCGCGGTGAAATCTGAATAATTGATGCCTGGGTCTAGTGTTTCACCCAATTGTCATAAAGCAAGAAACACAAGCCCAGTGTGCAGGGAACGGGCGCAGGACAAAGGCTGTTTTCATCACCCCCTTTCCCCCGCCTCAGGTCTGCGTGGCTTTCTCCCCAGCACATGATCTTTGACAATCGTCTTGTGTTCTCCCACCTCCCGGGGGAGCTGTGGGAGGGATTATCAGGGAGGCGGCTCCCCCAGGACAGGACGGCAGCAGGGGAGGGCTTCCCGCCCCCACCCCCACCCCCGCCTGGCGTGTGTCATCTGGAGCGTGTGCCCAGCTGTTGCTGGCTACCCGCTTGGCACTGCCTTCTCTTCTCAGAGCTGTTGCACCGCCTGACAAACACAGAGCTCTCACCCAAACAAACATGGGGCCCCAGGGGTTCTGAGTACATGGGGAAGAGGGTGGGGCATCCTCAGGACCCTCTGAGCCCCCAATCCAACCCTGTTTGAACTTCTGGTACTGGGGGCTGGGTCTCATTTGTCATACTCTGAAAGAAAACCTATAGTCAATGAACTCCAAACACACTGTTCCAAGAGCAGGGAACCAGTGATAGACCTTTTGTGAGCTGGCATTCACGGCCCTGACAGCACGTCTGGGCTGGGGTGGGGGTGGGGTTTGCACGTGGGTGTTGATGCACATGTGTGCATCAGTGATGATCTGGTCACCGTTGACGCTGCAGGAACTTGACTGGCCATGTGGGATGTGGCTGGGTTTCCTGCAAGTTTTCCCAGATCAGTCATCTGTACTATCAATATCAGAAAAGTGCTGAAATCCTCGGTGAGCCCAAGTGAAGCCCCACACTCCCAGGTGAAGAGCATGGGGTCCTGGAGTCATTTTAATAAGTTTTGGGCTCAGAGGATAAACACGCTCCATACATTTTCTTGATGAAGAAGCGAACATCCTGGAAAGAGGGTGAGGTTCTCCGGCTAGGTGTGGGGGCTGTGCTGGCTGCCTCTGGTAGCTTGCAGACCCAGCCTGGGTGGTGAGGAAGGCTGTGTGGGCTTCCAGACCTGGGTGCAGAGCTCAGAGCAGGGACCAGTAAGAAATTACCAGTGAGAAATCAAAGTGCAGGCCCTGAGAATGGACGTGTGGATACAGTGTGGGTAGGTGACAGCGGGATGAATTGGAGATTAGGATTGATATACATGCACTACCATGTATAAAATAGATGGCTAGTGGGCAGCTGCTGTGTAACACAGGGAGCTCAGCTCGGTGCTCTGTGATAACCTAGAAGGGTGGAATGGAAGGATGGGTCAGCTCGGTGCTCTGTGATGACCTAGAAGGGTGGAATAGAAGGATGGGAGGGAAGGAGAGGATATATGTATATACATAGTTGATTCACTTCCTTGTACAACAGAAACCAACAGGACATTGTAAAGCAACTATACTCTAATTTAAAACAAAAATGTATCGACCTAATAAGTAATTGGTACCTAGGTGGAAATGTATTAAAAAAACAAACAAACAAACAAAAAACAGAACATAGACAAAAACAACCACCACCACCAACAGCAGGTCCTTTGTTCAAAAAGCGGTGGAAAATGTGTTTTCCATTCTTCCACGGTCCCTCTGTCACCCTGTCATGGTTAAGCATTTTCTCTTTAATATTGGTTTCCTTCGGACTTTGCACTTGTGGGGGGAGTGAGACCTTCATAGGCGCCCTGACTCTGCACATCTGTGTGTGGGGTGTGTGTGCCTCACCCTCCCCACACCCCACCTGGGCCCCCCAGGGTGTGAGCACCTGACATTCTCCACTGACTTCACTCATAAAACACAAATTCAAGAATAAAACTGTTAAGGATTTCAAGAAGATGACTGCAGAAACTTGCATGCCCCTTCTGAGCTCTGGGCCCAGGCAGGGGTGGCACAAACCCAGCTGGCTCTGTCTAATGGGGCCTTTCTAAGACTAAGAGTGCTGGGAGTCCTGCCTGGGGAGCCACTGCAGAACTGGGGGCGCCTGGGTCAAGCCTTCACCTCAGGCAGCCTGAGGCAGCCACACGAG
The DNA here is from genome assembly GCA_006408675.1 of Madoqua kirkii. Taxonomy (NCBI): domain Eukaryota; kingdom Metazoa; phylum Chordata; class Mammalia; order Artiodactyla; family Bovidae; genus Madoqua; species Madoqua kirkii. The sequence goes on along the minus strand of SJYC01007775.1, from coordinate 43,544 downwards.
CAAGGAGGGTCAAGTTCAAGGCAGAGGGAAAGCTGTGCTGACCTGGAAACAGACAGCAAAGAGTTCTGTTCAGATCCCTTCTGGAGAGCCCCCACCTCCACCCACCCTCTGTGAAAAAGACCACCCAAGAACATGTGCGCCCTCCACCCCACCAAAGACCTGCTGCCACATGGGTACAGAAGCTGGCACCCTTCTGTTCTAGGGCGGCTCCAGAGATCAGCCGAGGCCTCAGAGGCAGTGACATCCTGGGTTCCTCCCTTCTCTGACTTGTCCGGCCCTCTTCTTTTCCTGACACTTTTGGGGTATGTCCCTTGCATGGAATCGCTTGCCACTGGCTGGCACAGAGGGTCTGAGCACAGGCAGTGGGTGGAATGTGACATAGCTGAGGGGGGCTCAGCCTTTTCACCGAGGTTGAGCCCAGACACAGCAGATAGACAAGGGACCTGGCGACTGCCTGGGGGAGGTGTCAAGGACCTAGGATCGGGGTGGGGGCTGGCTGCTCTGAGATTGCTGGTTGTGGAAGAGAGACAGGACAGACAAATTCAGCCCAGGAGGTGAAGGCCAGCAGGCCTCCCTGGGGCATCTCAAGAGCCCTGATCTCTGGTGGGTGGTGAGGTTTGGAGGAAAAGGAGGGGTAAATGAGGCTGGGTTTTTTTTTTTTTTTCCTAGGAGTGGTGGAGCTCTCTACCTTGGAGAGAGACTTCCACAAGGTCAGGTCCCTGAAAGGGTAGGACCCTGATGAGGGGCGTGGCAGAGGTCTGGATAGATGCAGATAAGAACTTGGAACTTCAGATCCCGTGAACTTGAAGGACTGTGTGGATGCCCGCTCCCCTTACAGGCTCTAGTGGTCCCCCACCTGCATCCTGCTTGAGGCTCACACTGTGCGGCAGGTGTCTAACCAGACAGTGCCTCCCTGGGGACCCACCTCCGCCCTCCCTCCCTCCCTCTGGCAGCCAGATTGGCGTTAAATCCCAGCCCAGCCGGCTGGGGAGGCGTGGACCTGCTGAGGGAGGGGAGAGCTTTTAAATTGTTGTTTTTTATTGTGGTAAAACACATACAGCACAAAGTTGCCATCTGAACCATCCTTAAGTGTGTAATTCAGCCGTATGATGTAGGTTCACACTGTTGTGAAACTGTCACCACCGCCCTCTCCAGAACACTTTTGATCTTGCAAAACTGAAAACCCTGCCCCCATCAAACACCAGCTCCCCACCCCCGCCCTCGGCCCCTGGAAACCACCGGCTACTCTCTGCTATAAATTCGACTGCTCTAGAGACCTCGCGTAAAGTGGAAGCAGCCGCTGTTTGTCCTTTCGTGCCTGGGTTATCTCTGCTAAGCATGAGGTCTTCCAGATTCACCTGTTTTGGAGCAGGTGTCAGAATGGGCAGAAGGGGCTTTCTGCCAAAGTTGGGCTCAGGTGGGACCTGGCAGGACTGGGTCCTGAGGATGTGGGAGTGAGGAGGGCAGAACTCGGATAAGGAGAGCTGTCCGTGCGGGCATATTGTCTGTGATTTACATTTCACACCCTGCGGGGACCATCCAGAATGCCGGTGCTACCTTGTGCCCTCTGTCTGGCTCTTAGAAGGCGGGGAGGAAGGGAAGATGACCGAGGGATCAGAGGCTCAGATAGAGGCTGGAAAACCCAGGAAGGGCTGACGGAGCCCTGCTTATCACATGACATAGCTGGCAAGGGGCACAGTGCATTTCTCTGTGTGTTCCTGGCAGGTCAGTGCTGGTGGTGGAGGCTGCTACGGGACCCTATAGCGATTGGAACAGCAGGGTCTCCGTGGAACTGAAGACAGATGGTGGGGTCAGAACAAGGGGAAGGATGGCAGTGATCTCAGTGATTCCAAGATCACAGTGGCAGCTGGGGGCCTGTCAAGTAGATGGCTTCTGGGACCTGGATCCATTGAGGCCAGCAAGATGGGCAGTCAGCCAGGGTCCTGATTCATTTCTAGAGTAAATAACACTGGGGCAGAAGATCAAGAGGCTGGGAGTAGCCACATTATGATAACTGAGCCAGCAGTCAGACTCAGACACTAGCTCTGAGTGGGAGGCCCTGCCACCCCATGGTGGGTGTAGGTCTCCTGGAAGGAAGCTCGGCCTTTCACTGGGGACTCCATACAGGGGAGGGGGACACGGAGACTTTTCAGGACTACTGAATATAGTCTCTGAATTGATACTAATAAGTGGAACCCAGGGGTCACCACAGCCCCCTACTGGGGAGGAGCAGGTGGGATCAAGGATCAGGTCTGGCTCCCATGTCAGTGACCCGTGTCCCATTTTCCAATGGGGTCATTGGGATGGAGCCTCTTGGCTGTCAGCAGAACCTCCACATGGCCTCCTTAACCTCTAGGGAAAGAGCTACAAGAGAGGAGAGGGCCAAGGGGAAGCATCTGGCCCTTGCCCTTCCTTGGTCAGGACACGAGATCAAAAACAACACCCCATCCCAAGGGGATGGCACAGATGACTCATCCAGTAACCCAGGGGTGGGGGGGGGTGTCCCATCATATCCCCATTAGTTCATAGATCTTGAGCCTAGGAAAACTAAATCTGATTGCAGGTTATTGCCATATTAAGGACTAAATTGTGTCCCCCCCACTCAACTTCATGTATAGAAGCCCTAACCACCCATGTGACTGCTTGGAGAGGGCCCTTTAAGAAGGGAGTTGAGGTTGAACGAGGGCTGGTATTTTATAAGTAGTTTCTCTGGTAGTTTCTCTGTCTCTGCTTGTGCTCAGAGCAGGGCCTTGTGGGACTGAGTGAGAAGGTGCATATCTATGTATGTTCAGTCACTCATTCGTGTCTGACTCTTGTGACCCCATGGACTGTAGCCTGCCAAGGCTCCTCTGTTCATGGGATTCTCCAGGCAAGAATACTGGAGTGGGTTGCCATGCCCTCCTCCAGGGGATCTTCCTGACCCAGGGATGGAGCCTGCATTGGTAGGCAAGTTCTTTACCACTTCACCACCTGCGAAGGCCCAGTGAGAAGTGTTGTAGCTGCTGTTCAGTGGCTCTATTGTGTCCGACTCTGCGACCCTATGGACTACAGTACAGCCACACTTCCCTGTCCTCCACTATCTGCTGGAGTTTGTTCAGACTTTTGCATTGAGTCAATGATGCCAGGAGCTACCTGCAAGCCCAAGAGCCTCAGGGGAAACCAACCTGGCAGCACCTTGATCTTAGACTTCCAGCCTCTGGAATGTGAGACCACACATTGCTCTTTAAGCCAAGAGTCTGTACCATTCTGTTAGGGCAGATGGAGTAGTGTACCATGCCAACTTCTTTAAGCAGTGGCAGGTCAGATGCCTCATCTCATACAGAGCATGGTTCAAGTACCTGGAAGGTGGTCCTTTCCATCCCTGCAAGAGGGGGCTTAGAGACAGTTTGCATTTGGGTTGGGTGGACAGTGTGTGTGTATGTATGCTCAGTCACTTCAGATGTCTCTGACTCTTTGTGACCACATGGACTGTAGCCCTCTAGGCTCCTCTGTCCATGGGGTGCTCCAGGCAAGAATACTGGAGTGGATCTCCATGCCCTCATCCAGGGGATCTTTCCAACCCAGGGATTGAACCTGAGTCTCTTATGGCTCCTGCTTTGGTAGGTTCTTTACCATTAGCTCCACCACAGCATCACATGTTTATTCAAAGAGGTCTGGACTGTCTGGTCATGACAATCCATATACATTAAGTTCTTCTGCAAATGACTTGTCCTCCAGGTTGGTCACAGACTTAGTCATTCTTGGCTAATCTAAAAACCGGATAAGAGTTACTCATGCTCTGAGGTGGGTGGGAGCTGGCAGAGTGGGGAGGAGTGCTGGGACTGCAGAAAGGGAGAGGGGGTCTAGGTGGCCTGCTCACTAAAGGTGGCGGAGGAAAGCTGCCTCAGATTGGGAGAGAGGATGGGTTGGGGAATGGGGTTGATGGCGGGACTGGAGAGGATCCCCAGGTGAGGGTCTGAAGACAGGGCACCCATGGTGGACAGGGCCAGGGAGCGGGCAGGCGCTGGTCCAGGCCTGAGCACAGGTGGGATCACTTTGTATACCCACTGGGCAGAATCTGGGGGGTCTGTGGACAGGTTTGAGTGGGGAAGCCTGGATGGAACCCCATGCCCAGAATCTGATCTCAGAGCACAGACCCCAAAGGCAGAGTCCTTGTAGGATTCAACTAGTACAGTGGCTCCCAGAACCCACGCCAGGAGCACCCCTACAAGGGCACTGCTGACTCTGAAGCATTCCTGAGGTTCTTGGGCCCTGTTCTGAGGGGCCTCTGCCAACAGCCCAGCCTTGTCTCTGCTGTCTTGTCACTGCAGCCCCTCTGCTCTGCAAGCGCTTACGTGACAGCCCCAGGTGGGGTGGGTGTGATAGACCTGCCCAGCAATTCTGCCCATCCCTGCCTAGGCTCCCAGTTTCCTAGTCCCACCTGTCTGTGTTCTGGGCCTTTGGGATGGGGTGGGGGGACAGCCTCTCCTTCACCCACCCTCCCCAACACAAGCATTCTGCAGGTGGCTCAGAGCAGCCATGAGCCTGGCCCAGCCACCACCTTGGAGCCTGGGGCTCATCCAGCCTTTGTATCTTCCAGTGGGAAATTCCAGAGCCAGATATTAGGATAATAAATGTGTTTCTATCTCTTTCTTTTGGGAACAGAGCAAAAGACAGTGAAGCGGCCGGCCCTCTGGGGGGCCCATGGGCCTGTACCAGCCTCCAGGCCTCATGGTGGCTCTGAGAAGTGGGAAGGGAGAGGTGATGAGGCTCACGGCAGAGGAGTTCCTTCTCTACCTGCTCTGGAACCTCCTCCCCACTCAGTGGGCCCCCCTCACTGACAGGAGGTGCCAAGGGAGGAGGGGCTACATGCAATCACATCATCTCTGACTGGCAGCTGCATGGACTTTGGTTCCCTCACCCCAGCTGCGGATGTTCTCTAGACCCCCTCTCCAGTCTCCAGTGTGCTCTCCAGGCCCCCAGCTTCCTGTGAGGTCTCTGATTGTCACTCATCTCATATGGTGTAATAAGAGTGAGGTGTGGAAAGCACCCAGCCCTCCCAACCTTGGCCCCAGGGGGCAATGACCTCCTGTCTCAGTGCTCTAGTGGGGTCTGCAGAGCCTCTGGCCGCCGGGGACCAGGAGACACCAGGGAGTCAGGGGTCAACCCAGGGTGGTTCTGAAACCTTCAGTGGCTCAGCAAGGGGAGAAGCAAGGGGAGGGTTCCTGGCCCCAGGACCCCTGGAGCAGGCCCACACCCAGGATACCTTTCTGTTGTATGTTTTAGAAGGTGATCTTTTGAAATTAAGAGCAAACATTAAAAGAATGAATTGATGCATATTCCCTTACTGTCAGCTGTTACCTTTTTATTAAAAAAATTATTTGTTTTATATTATTTTAGCTGCATGGGGGATCTCAGTTCCTCAACCAGGAACTGAACCCGGACTGTGCAGTGGAAGCGCTGAATCCTAACCAACAAGCCACTGGGGAATTTCCAGCTCTTCACACATTGATGTCAAGTTCATTTTGTCCAAAAGCTTCAGGAGGCTCTACTGAACATTTTCTCCACAGTGTCCTGGATACTTAAGGCTCAGAGTGGCCACATCCTGGAAAGAATATCCCAGGTCATGGGCTGGACAAGCTCACAGGCCTGAGTAGCTGGAGGGATGGAGGGATGGAGGAATAGCCCCAGACAGGAGGGAGCTTCACACACCCCAGGTTTGCAAGGGAGGATCCCCTGGCTAGAGTGGCCCTGGGGGTGGAATTAAGGTCTCTGGGGGCATCACAGAGAGTTTGCTTGTGCACTAAGGACAGATAAGCAGCTCACAGGACCTGCAGGCAGGCAGGACCCTCAGCAGAGGAGGGTAAATGGCATGGGTCCTGGGCCCAGTGGTCAGGGCATTGGAGGAGGGTTCTCTATCTGCTCTGTGAGCATCTGCTTGGGGCTTTGGGTCTGCTTGCTCATTTCTCCTGAGGTGTCCTGGATTCCATCAGGCCCAAGAGGCAGCTCTTATGCTGGAAGTTGAGGATGGGGTCTGGGCAGAGAGGCCTGGCTCCAGATCCTCATACCTTGCCTAACTGGCTCCATAAGCTGGGGCAGTGGGGTAAGCTCTGCACACTGAAGCTTCCTGATTTAGGAAATGGGATATGAACCTGTATGTACACCCCAGGGTTTTGTAAGGAGGAAAGTGAAGTGAAAGTCATTCAGTTGAGTACGACTCTTAGCGACCCCATGGACTGTAGCACACCAGTCTCCTCTGTCTATGGGATTTCCCGATAAGAATAGCAGAGTGGATTGCCATTTCCTTCTCCAGGGGATCTGCCTGACCCATGGATCAGATCTGGGTCTCCTGCATTGCAGGCAGATTCTTTACCATCTGAGATACCAGAGAAGCCTTTGTAAGGAGGCAGCAGGATAACAAAACCAAGGCTCCCAGCCCAGGAGGAGAGCTCCATCTGGGTAGAGTGCCAGCCCGGGGGGCCCAGAGGCCTGCCCAGGAGCCCAGAGGCCTGCCCAGGAGGCCTCCCCAGCCAGTGCTTGGGCTCTAGGGACCATCTGACTGGGCAGTAGGAGGCAGGGCGGGGCCTGCAGGGCCTACCGGAGCAGATGGAGCTCCAGGATGGCTGCAGAGGCTCCCTCAGACTGGTTCTGAACCCCAGAGGGTGTCATTCCCTTGGAGGGGAACAGCATTGAGGCCCCTGAGCTCCAGGATGGCTGCAGAGGCTCCCTCAGACTGGTTCTGAACCCCAGAGGGTGTCATTCCCTTGGAGGGGAACAGCATTGAGGCCCCTCTATGTGCCCCCGGGTTCCTAGACAGAGCCACATGGGGCTCTGAGCTCCTCCACCAGGGCGGGCAGGGCTCCCTTGAGGGCCGTGGGGCATCGCTGGAAACCTCTGAGCTGGAGTCCAGGGCCTGGGAGGGAGGGAGGAGGCCCTGGGAGGAATGTACCGGGCTCTTGTTGCCTGGACACACCCGGTGGGCGGCCCCACCATCTGGATCCTGCCTGGACTTCTATCAAAAGCCACACCCTCTCCAGAACTGGGGTTTTTTTCTTTCAGTTGCTAGTCAGTCACAGTGCAGCCCTCGGTGGAGTCCTCCTGAAGACTGCACTTTATAGCTACAAGTACAAAGTCCTTGGCCTGGCAGCCAGGTTCCTTCTAGAACCTGGGCCTCCCTGGCTCTGCCAAACCAAATGGACTGCAGCAACTGGCAAGCAGAGCTCCCTTCTTCCTGCTCCTTTCCCAGTCTTGGAGCTGGCCTGTCTATGCACTGGGAGGCCCTCCTGCTCCCACCCTCTGCTGAGAATAGGGGTTACTGATGCGGCCCAAACCCCTCGAGCCCTGGCCACCACTGTGGAGTCCCCATGAGGGCCCATAGGCCATTTTGTCCTCCAAACTGGTCTTAGCATGTTAGTAGCTCCATTTTGCCATTGGGGTTTCTAAAGCCGAAGCAAAAACCTAGGATCACCAGAGCTGGATTGAAACCTGGGCGAGTAGAACAGGTTGCTAGGCTGGCCCTTGTTCTTGGGCCAGCCCAGCCATACCTGGACCTCCAGACTGGAGCCAGGTGTTCTGAAGAGGGTATCTTCACCCTTACCCCTGCCTTAGGGCAGATGCCAGGGCCAGGCAAGCGGCGGTGCTTTAATACCCATGAATCAGACCATCAACAGGAGGAATGCATCCAGGCCTCAGCCCTGGATAGACTCGGTGCATGAAGCATCTGGTCCCATATAGAACCAGCTTGCCTGCCTCTTTCCCAGAACCCTAAGGCTAGCGTCAGCACCAGCCCTGCTCAGCAGGACACCTTGGACAGCTACCTGCTGCTTTTGATCTGGAGACAGCCTTGTGTGGTGCTGAACCGTCCACCTGAGCCATGCCTCAGCCTTGCCCAGATCACTTGTTCATTTTCTCAGCAGCCTACTCTCCCAAGAATTAAGGACCTTAGAGTACTTTGTTGTCGTTTAGTTACTCAGTCATGTCTGACTCTTTGCAACCCCATGAACTGTAGCACACCAGGCTTATCTATCCCTCACTATCTCCCAGAGTTTGCGCAAGTTTATGTCCATTGAGTTGGTGATGCCATTCAACCATCTCATCCCCTGTCACCCTCTTCTTCTGCCTTCAATCTTTCCCAGCACCAGTGTCTTTTCCAATGAGTCAGCTGTTGGCATCAAGTGGCCAAAATATTGGAGCTTCAGCTTCAGTTTTGAGTTCTTAAATATGCTCTATTTCTGAAGATCGACTCCCAAGACTTAAATGGTTTTAGTGTCTTCTAGGAGGGCTAAACCAGCTTTCAGTCCACACCAAGTTCATGTCCCAACGCAAGACTCTGTATGCCACAGCTAAAGATCCCACGTGGTGCAACGAACATATAACATCCCATGTACTGCAACTAAGGCCCAGCAGAGCCAAATAAATAAATAAATGTTTTTTAAAAAGAGAGAGAGAGAGAGAGTCTTGACTAAACCCCAACTAGTTCCTAATAGCTCAAGGCTGCAAACCTAAGATGAAGTTGCAAGTTCCAGCTTTCATTCAACGTCCCTGGGAGAATCTATCTTTCTCTCCAGGTCAAACCTTGCTGATAGGCAGAAAGGCCCTGAACTCTGATACCAGTTACTTCAGAACATCCTCTGCCCTTTGAGATGTCCATCACCCACCACCCAGGACTTTCAGTTCCTCCAGGACCTGGGAACTGTCTCTTGGAAACGCAAGCATTCTGGGAGTCCTTTCTCACCCAGCCAGGCCCCCCACCCTGGGAGGGTAAGGGCAGTGGGTGGTCACCTTGCTCTAACTGCCTCTTCCTCCTGAAGACACAAGAGATCTTTTCCTGCTTACAGAAGGACCAACTGACAAACCCAGTGGCCTGAGCCCCCCACCCCCAGCACCCTTTAGCCTTTACACAGTCTCCTACCTGTGTCTCTTCAAAGTTGAGTTGAATTTGCACTGAGTCCTCTTGTCTTCTGCAATGGTTATTCTTTTTTTTTTACTCAGACTGGTTCTGAACCCCAGAGGGTGTCATTCCCTTGGAGGGGAACAGCATTGAGGCCCCTGAGCTCCAGGATGGCTGCAGAGGCTCCCTCAGACTGGTTCTGAACCCCAGAGGGTGTCATTCCCTTGGAGGGGAACAGCATTGAGGCCCCTCTATGTGCCCCCGGGTTCCTAGACAGAGCCACATGGGGCTCTGAGCTCCTCCACCAGGGCGGGCAGGGCTCCCTTGAGGGCCGTGGGGCATCGCTGGAAACCTCTGAGCTGGAGTCCAGGGCCTGGGAGGGAGGGAGGAGGCCCTGGGGAGGAATGTACCGGGCTCTTGTTGCCTGGACACACCCGGTGGGCGGCCCCACCATCTGGATCCTGCCTGGACTTCTATCAAAAGCCACACCCTCTCCAGAACTGGGGTTTTTTTCTTTCAGTTGCTAGTCAGTCACAGTGCAGCCCTCGGTGGAGTCCTCCTGAAGACTGCACTTTATAGCTACAAGTACAAAGTCCTTGGCCTGGCAGCCAGGTTCCTTCTAGAACCTGGGCCTCCCTGGCTCTGCCAAACCAAATGGACTGCAGCAACTGGCAAGCAGAGCTCCCTTCTTCCTGCTCCTTTCCCAGTCTTGGAGCTGGCCTGTCTATGCACTGGGAGGCCCTCCTGCTCCCACCCTCTGCTGAGAATAGGGGTTACTGATGCGGCCCAAACCCCTCGAGCCCTGGCCACCACTGTGGAGTCCCCATGAGGGCCCATAGGCCATTTTGTCCTCCAAACTGGTCTTAGCATGTTAGTAGCTCCATTTTGCCATTGGGGTTTCTAAAGCCGAAGCAAAAACCTAGGACCACCAGAGCTGGATTGAAACCTGGGCGAGTAGAACAGGTTGCTAGGCTGGCCCTTGTTCTTGGGCCAGCCCAGCCATACCTGGACCTCCAGACTGGAGCCAGGTGTTCTGAAGAGGGTATCTTCACCCTTACCCCTGCCTTAGGGCAGATGCCAGGGCCAGGCAAGCGGCGGTGCTTTAATACCCATGAATCAGACCATCAACAGGAGGAATGCATCCAGGCCTCAGCCCTGGATAGACTCGGTGCATGAAGCATCTGGTCCCATATAGAACCAGCTTGCCTGCCTCTTTCCCAGAACCCTAAGGCTAGCGTCAGCACCAGCCCTGCTCAGCAGGACACCTTGGACAGCTACCTGCTGCTTTTGATCTGGAGACAGCCTTGTGTGGTGCTGAACCGTCCACCTGAGCCATGCCTCAGCCTTGCCCAGATCACTTGTTCATTTTCTCAGCAGCCTACTCTCCCAAGAATTAAGGACCTTAGAGTACTTTGTTGTCGTTTAGTTACTCAGTCATGTCTGACTCTTTGCAACCCCATGAACTGTAGCACACCAGGCTTATCTATCCCTCACTATCTCCCAGAGTTTGCGCAAGTTTATGTCCATTGAGTTGGTGATGCCATTCAACCATCTCATCCCCTGTCACCCTCTTCTTCTGCCTTCAATCTTTCCCAGCACCAGTGTCTTTTCCAATGAGTCAGCTGTTGGCATCAAGTGGCCAAAATATTGGAGCTTCAGCTTCAGTTTTGAGTTCTTAAATATGCTCTATTTCTGAAGATCGACTCCCAAGACTTAAATGGTTTTAGTGTCTTCTAGGAGGGCTAAACCAGCTTTCAGTCCACACCAAGTTCATGTCCCAACACAAGACTCTGTATGCCACAGCTAAAGATCCCACGTGGTGCAACGAACATATAACATCCCATGTACTGCAACTAAGGCCCAGCAGAGCCAAATAAATAAATAAATGTTTTTTAAAAAGAGAGAGAGAGAGAGAGTCTTGACTAAACCCCAACTAGTTCCTAATAGCTCAAGGCTGCAAACCTAAGATGAAGTTGCAAGTTCCAGCTTTCATTCAACGTCCCTGGGAGAATCTATCTTTCTCTCCAGGTCAAACCTTGCTGATAGGCAGAAAGGCCCTGAACTCTGATACCAGTTACTTCAGAACATCCTCTGCCCTTTGAGATGTCCATCACCCACCACCCAGGACTTTCAGTTCCTCCAGGACCTGGGAACTGTCTCTTGGAAACGCAAGCATTCTGGGAGTCCTTTCTCACCCAGCCAGGCCCCCCACCCTGGGAGGGTAAGGGCAGTGGGTGGTCACCTTGCTCTAACTGCCTCTTCCTCCTGAAGACACAAGAGATCTTTTCCTGCTTACAGAAGGACCAACTGACAAACCCAGTGGCCTGAGCCCCCCACCCCCAGCACCCTTTAGCCTTTACACAGTCTCCTACCTGTGTCTCTTCAAAGTTGAGTTGAATTTGCACTGAGTCCTCTTGTCTTCTGCAATGGTTATTCTTTTTTTTTTGGGGGGGGGGTCTTGAAGTGTGGCATGTGGGATCTTAGTTCCCCAGCCAGAGACTGAACCTACACTCCCTGCATTAAAAGTGCAAATCCTTAACCACTGGACCACCAGGGAAGTTCTAGCAATAGTTACTTCTTAATACAGTCTATCCATGCCTAGACTTTGGCTGGTCTCTGGCTTTGTTTATCTTTGCTGGATGCTGGGGCTAGGGTCTTGCTCACACTGTTTCTTGCACTTGTCTTAAGGGTGTCCCTTGGGCTCATCTTTAAGGCACCTCTGCACATGGGTTGGTGACACATAGAACTCTGCTTTGTCATCGCTGTGGGTCACAGAACTGAAAGCTTCCCTGGCACAGCCCAGGGAAGTGCAGTGAGGCTCAGACCACAGGACCCTTGTGCAGTTGCAAAATGCTTCTAAATTAAAATGCAACTTTTCCTTTGACATTTTTTCCCCCAAAGGAAACCTTCTTTAGGACTGGCTCCACCCCTCTAGGCACAAAACGGGCATGGAGGAGAAATTTGACAAGATTCTCCTGAACTGGTGTGGTTTTCCCAGGCCTGTTGCTCAAGGCATGGGTTTAGACCAGAGCCACCTTCATGTACACAAGGCAGCTAGATTTGGGGCCAGGATGTCTAAGACCTGAGTAGACAGGTCCTCACTGCCCCAACCCCACTTCCTGGGCTTCAGCCTGAAGAGCCCCAGTGGAGATGGGACCTGGGTCAAGAGCAGGGGGCCAATCTGATCAAACCTGGGTGGAAACCTGGTGGCCACCACTCTCAGGGACTGAGCTTAAGTGACTGTGAACACGAGATGCTCGTTATGGAAGCAAGGATGCAGCCCCATCTCCTGTGGGGAGGGCATAGACAGCTCTGAGGAGGGAAAGCTCCAGTGTGTGGGTATGTGCAGGCATGTGTGTGTGGATTGGGTATACGCATGTTGGCATGTGTGTGCCTGTGTGTGCAGTTACACAGACGTTCACGCTGACAGCCCCATCTCCTGTGGGAGGGCATAGACAGCTCTGAGGAGGGAAAGCTCCAGTGTGTGGGTATGTGCAGGCATGTGTGTGTGGATTGGGTATACGCATGTTGGCATGTGTGTGCCTGTGTGTGCAGTTACACAGACGTTCACGCTGGGGGGCTGGGTAGCTTATGTCTGGCAGGTGGCTGCCGGTCTCAGGGATCTGGGTGAGGCTGAGAGAGGAGAGGTACCTGCGGACAGGGCCGTGGGAATGGGGACAGCTGCTCTGACATCTCTGAGAGGTCGGAGGAGCCCTGGGGGCAGGGGCCTTCTAGAGGTCTCGCTCCTCCCTGAGAGGCTGGGGTGACCTCCTGGTTCTGGCAGAGGCGGGCCCTCAGTGCACCTGCAGCACCCACCCCACCAGTGGCCCTGCTTCCTGAAACATTGCCTCCTGCGGAGAAATCCACGCCTGGGGTTAAGGGTGGTAGTGGGCGGGGGGGTGGACCAGAAGGCCTTCTCCTAGAGGAAGGGGAGCCAGACCTGAGCCTGTGATAGGTGGCCTGGCCCACTGACCCCAACAGTGGAAACCTATGGACCTCCAAGGTAAAAGACAGGAAAGTCTCAGGAATGTTGGGGACCATTTCAGAAACTGGCATTCTGCAGTGTCCTACCCATGTCAGTGCTGTCCATCATACTGTGTTTGCTGCTTGGCCTGCTGTGTCAAGCAGCCCCAGTCCCCAGAATGTACCTCCACCACTATGCCTTTAGAAAAAGAACAGTATTTTATAAGAGGAACTCATCACTGATGGTAGATAGTGTTTCAGACAATGTAACGAGTACTTGTCCTGGGGGCTCCCCATGACAAATGACAAACACAAAATAGGCACCTCTGCGGAAGCACCAGCAGCTCCGAGACCCCCTGAATTCTGGAGCTCCCTCTGCAGTCACCTCTCCCACCTCCCCACCAGCGGGGTGTCTCCTGTCTCTTGGGAGCCCTGGTCTGCCTTCAAGAATAGCAGCCTTGGTTCCCAGTGCACCCATAAATCCTGTGGTAAAACGGCAGCACCCGCCCCAGGGGCTGCTCTGCCCCCCACCCAGCTCTGGCTTCAGCACAGGTGTCGGCCTAGCCACAGTCCCTAAACCACATTCCTCTCTGTCGGAGGGGTCTTTGGGGACTTGCAAGGCAGTCCCACTCTGGCAAACCTTCCCTCCTGGCCTGTAATGTAAACAAACCCGCTGTGCAGGCAGTAAGCGAGATGAAGGCTGAAGCCTCAGGCCCAGCTGCAGCTGAGCGGTGTTTTTCTCTTCTTGTGGTTTCTCCTCGGGGTTAAGCAATGTTTCATTTCTCGGCACAACAACCGACTGGGGCCTCTCTCTCTGCAGTATCAACACAGTCTGATGGGGAAGCGGGAGGGGCTCCGCACCAGCCCTTGGGGCTCTGGGCTTCTCTGAGCCTGTTCACGGTGAAGGAATGAGAGACCCCCAGTGTCCTTCGAAGCCTCTGAGCAGAGGGAGAGGCTGCCGAGGGCATGTACTAGAAAGATTAGGACACAGTGAATGCCAAACACAGCGCCAGCGCTCCTGGGAGAGACCAGCACCTTGATGAAAGAAGGTCCCCCTGAGTGGACAGCCCCTCTCTTCCAGCCTGGCTGGGTTGCCTGGGACCCCATCCTGGGTTTCTGGAAGTCAGCCCCACCCCATTCCTCTTCTCATCCTTCACCCCACCCCCTCCTTGCGGGTCTTCAGGGAGGCCCTCCAGGTGCCAGCTGCTCCCCTAACCTGTGGACTCATTTCTGAGACTGAGGAGGTCACTGCAGGGCTATGGGAAGCTGGGAAGAGGGACCGTTGCCCAGGGGTGATGAGCATCCTGGCATCGTCGGAGGATGGCCCTGGACTCCTGCACCCCCGCCAGCCCTTGGGGGCCCCACGCCAGGAGAGTGTGCCCCTTAGCCTGAGAGGCATCTCCTGACCTTGACCCAGCCATCAAACAGGCTCCCTGAGGCTGCCCTAGTCAACCCCCCATCCGCCACTGCAGGTCCCTAGCTCTCTCTAGGTCCTCCAGCTCCATGATCAGACCCCTCCCTGCCGGCTGTGCCCCTAGCATCCTGGCCCTTGGCCAGGCATTGTTTGGGGGTAGTGAGGCTTAGAGTGGTTCCAGTTTCCCAGCCTCCCCTACAGCGGGTGGCCCTGGGATCCTAAGCCCGGACTCTGCGGTCTTTTGCTCTCCCGATAGAACCAGAACCCTGCAGCTGACCAGTCCTGACCCCTCCATTACTCCTCAACTGGGGGCCTGTTCTGGAGCCCTCACTGGTGGGCGAGGAAGGCCTGGGATGCTCAGAAACTGGAAGCCTGGACCACCGCCATGGTGCCTGCCTCTGCCTCCTTTTACAAGGTAAACAGCGTCCCTCAGCCTCGGCCAGGTCATCTGTCCTTGCAGGTGATGCTGTGCTGACTACTCAGAGCCCCAGGAGTGCAGAGTAGGAGGCTTGGGTCCCCTGACTCTGCTCCCCTGCTCCCAAGCCCTCAAGAATGCATTTCCCTCCTGAGGATGTGAACAGCTCACCGACTGTGATCTGAGCAGGGTCTTCTCTGAGACTTTGCAGGCCTCTGACACCCCTTTGCCACCCACTTCCTGTCAACCCCTCTGGCCCAGAGTCTACAAAGTAAGGGAGAGAATAGGCAGGATCTGGGCTTCTGGAGGGTCTGCAGCAGTCAGCGGGGCTGGAGTTTTCAGGATTGGTTACTGGTAACCAGCCACAGCACAGACTGGGCTTCCCTGGGAGCTCAGCTGATAAAGAATCCATCTGCAATGTGGAAGACCTAGGTTTCATCTCTGGGTAGGGAAGATTCCCTTGAGAAGGGCGTGGCAATCCACTCCAGTATTTATTTCTGCCTGGAGAATCCCATGGACAGAGGAGCCTGGCGGGCTACAGTGCATGAGGTCTCAAAGAGTCAGACATGACTGAGAGAGTAAGCACAGCACATCAAAGTGCAGGCCACTTCCTGAACGGGTTCCCTTCCCCCAGGGTCACACAGGGTCACCCGAGACTTCTCCCCGCTGCACTGCAGCACTTAGAGGCCCCACCACGTGCTCCATCCAGGGTGGGGCCCCCTGCTGGAGGCTGGGGATGGTGAGAAGGGCTTCCTGAAGTCTCACCATTTCCTCCCTAGGTGGCCCCAAGCTCCAGACCTCGCAGCCACGCCCACCTTCCTTCTCAAAGCCAAGTGTTCTGGGTCCTCCCATTCAGGGTTCTTGCTGTGATCCTAAGCCCACAACAGAATTTAAGCTTCAGGCCGCATGCATGGTTCCTAAGGCAGCCATGGGAGTGGGCCAAGAGAGGGCTGCCCAGATGGACCCCTCTGGGAGGGCTCTGCCTGGGCCACCATCACGGGAGCCTGGGCACCCTCCGCCCCTGCCCATGACAGGGACTTGGAACCAGCAACCACAGTGAGGTTTCAGTTCAGTTAGCATTTAGGGAACCCCGGCTCCATGCCAAGACAGTGCTCACCCTGGGGAGGTGCCAAGAGGAACAGAAGCCTGATGCTGCTAGGATGCAATGGTTCCCTGGATCCCCAGTGTGCCACTCGTCAGCTGGGGGCAGAGGGCACAGGGAGGTTCTGGGGGCCAAGGCTTCCATGGCCTTGGGAGGGAATGGGGGAGAGTACAGAGGGTGGGGCAGACAGGGCTGCAGCTCAGAGGGTGCAGGGCAGGAGTCTGAGCATTATGTACAAAGGGACTGTCTCAGAAACATGCACCC
The DNA here is from genome assembly GCA_006408675.1 of Madoqua kirkii. Lineage (NCBI taxonomy): Eukaryota > Metazoa > Chordata > Mammalia > Artiodactyla > Bovidae > Madoqua > Madoqua kirkii. The sequence goes on along the minus strand of SJYC01007775.1, from coordinate 27,517 downwards.
CTATGTTCACTACAATAGCCAGCACAAGGAAGCAAGGAGCTGAAGGTGGGATTGCCTACTAGGGGGACTCACATGACCCTTCTGAGTGGTGGAGTCGGTGTGGAGTCAGTGTGGAGTTGCAGTAAGAGATCCAGGAAGGACAGTCAGCTTATAGAGAGGTAGGAATGCAGTCCCAGGCTTTCAAGCTTACTGAGTGAAGAATATAGCTGACACTCTAGAACGCGCTGCAGGGTAAACATTTCTACAGCCCAGGGGTCTTTGTGCTTAGGCCAGGTTTTCCAGAGCCAGAGAAATTCTACAAAAAGTCTGCTTGATTTGGGTCTTTTGCAAACAATCAATTCTATCTGGCTTTACACATGAAAAAGAGGAATTCGAACAGTAAAACAGTTTTTAAGAGCCTGAGGACAGAGTGTGGTGGGCTCCGGACTGGGTCTGGAGCATTGTGTGGTACAGGGTCCCCTCACCCCTTCTGAGATCTCTTTGCAACGGTGTGGGCTGGCCACATCCCACCATGGAAAATGGCCACCTTCTTGTCTACATTTCTGCAAATCTTGCTGTGATCCCCCAAGGCTGGCTCTGTCCTCCTAAGGAGGGGGCTCTGGTGGTCCTGGCTTGGGTCCAGCACCTGTCCCCAGGCCAATCAGTATGGCTGGTGTGGGGACAAAGGCACCCTGGGGACATTACTATATATATATATTTTGTTCTTTTTATTTTGTATTGGGGTATAGCCAATTAACAATGCTGTGATAGTTTCAGGTGGACAGAAAAGGGATTCAGCCATACATATACACATATTCATTCTCCCTGCGACTTCCCTCCCATTCAGGCTGCCACATGACATTGAGCATAGTTCCCTGTGCTGTACAGTAGGGGATGTTACTGTCTTCACAGCAGAACTATTTTCATTCTTAAAACAAAATCCTAACCTGAAACTCTAAATATGCCAGGGGCATGCTTGGAAACAGCAGGCAGATGGCCTCTGGGAGTCCAGGGACCACCATGCTCACCTCCTTCCCTCCATTAATCCTTAATAAACCTTCAGAGCCCATTTGAGAAATAAACAGTTCTTCCTGTTCCCATGAGAGCTTTTCCTCACTCCTGCCCCAGCTGCCACCACCTTTCTCAACAACACTGTCTCCTGGGTCCCAGGAGGCACCCCAGCCTCCCTGGGGTCTGCAAGGATTTTAAGTATCAGGAGCAGGGGCTTGGAAATGGCAGCTCTGGGAGGCACATGGAGGGGCTGGTGATGACTGGGCTCAAGGGCATGCCCACCATGATAGCTCACAGCACCTCCAATCCTGCCCCTGCCAGAAGCCTCCTTCTGCCTGGACCCATGCAGGTTGGGGGCCCAGAGCTTGCCCCTCCCTGGACCAGCTGCACAGACCACAGTCCTCCTGGTTTCCCACCATCTCTGGCCCATGCAGTTCTTCTTACATTCCAGCAGTTTGACCGAGGGAATTACTTACAGAGAAGCAAAAGGAAAAGAAGGCAAATAGGACCAGTGCTTCTAGTATGTGTCAGCTCATTTACATTAACCAAAGAATCCCTATAATAATCAGCATCTTTATGAACCAAGAGGCCAGAGCCTGGAGCTGGTCAAGTCCCCAAGGTCACACAGCTGGTAGACTGCTGAGCAGGACATTTAAACCAGATGCCCAAGACTCTAACAGGTTTCCCTCGTGGCTCAGTGGTAAGGAATCCACCTACCATTGCAGGAGATATGGGCTTGATCTCTGGGTTGGGAAGATACCCTAGGCAGAGGGCATGGAACCCACTCTAGTATACTTACCTGGGAAATGCCATGGACAGGGCTATAGTCCACGGGGTCTCAAATGAGTCGGACACAATTTAGCGACTTAAGCGACTTAACAAAAAAGACTCTAGTGCCCTCAGTTTCTGCAGCACCCCATCTAGAGCAGCATGAATTGTGGGTGGTCAGTGGGAGATCCAAGCCCTGGGTCTCATCCATGGTCTCCAGGCTCTCACAGTTGAGCAAGTCCTCCAGTTTAGCCAATTCTAACTGTGTCTCTAGCTCCTGGGAATCCTACAAGAGCCCTTGTGCTGTGCAAAAATGCCACACACCTAGGCAGGGAGGCTGGGCTCCGGATGCCATGTCTGTGCTGCTTGTCGAGGGCCTACCTGCTATCTTCACAGGTGAGTCAGTTCTGCACGGGACATGCCCTTAAACAGAGCTCATCCCTCCCCACCACCCCAAGATGAACTCCCTCTAAGACCCTAGTGCCTGGTTTCTCCTTTCCCCGGAAGACCCTTACCCCTCTGCCACTCCAGCTGTGCCTACTTCCTCTGAGCTTGCCCGGTACCCAGGCCTGTTACAGGTCAAATGAGTTGTGCTGGGCCAAACTATGTGTCCTCTCAATTCATCTGTTGAAGCTGAAGTCCCAACCCCCAGGACCTCAGGACATGATTGTGTTTGAGAATGGGGACTTTTAACAGGACTTGTGTGCTCAGCAACTCAGACGAGTCTGACTGCAATCCTATAGTCTGTAGCCCACCAGGCTCCTCCGTCCATGGGATTTCCTAGGCAAGAATACTGGAGTCGGTTGCCATTTCCTCCTCCAGGGGATCTTTCTGACCCAGGGGATTGAACCTGAGTCTCCTGCGTGTCCTGCACTGGCAGGCAGATCCTTAACCACTGAGCAAGCAGCAGAAATTAAGGTTAAATGAGGTCACTGCAGTGGGCCTTATCCACTCTGACTAGTGTCCTTATGAGGAGAGATTAGACACAGACACATGCAGCGGGATGACCATGTGAAGACGCAGGGAGATGACAGGCCATCTCTGAGAAGCCAAGGAAACCAACCCTGCTGACACTTTAACCTTAACTTCTGGCCTCCAAAACTCTGAGAAAATAAATTTCTGTTGGTGAATCCACCCAGCCTGTGGCACTTTGTAATTCAGCCGTGGTGGACTTGTAAGGTATTTAGAAGGTCTGTGTGCAGAACGCTGGGGGACAAAAGGTGGGGAAGGGCTCTGGGCCAAGGCTGGGAGAAGAGGGTGGAGCATGTTCCAACACCAGGGGCTTCAGGGTCCTTGGGAAGACTGAGTCACCCTTTTTGGCCTCAACACTGCTTGTCTCACAGAGCTGGGTGACAGTCAACCAGACAATGCCAAGGAAAGCCCTAAAAAGTCTATAAAAGAAATGTTTGTCTTTCAGTCGTGTCCAACTCTTTGCGACCCCGTGGACTGTAGCCCACCAAGTTCCTCTGTCCATGAGATTTCCCAGGCAAGAATACTGGAGTGGGTCGCCATGCCCTCCTCCGGGGATCTTCCCAACCCAGGGATGGAACCCAGATCTCCTGAATTGCAGGCAGATTCTCTACCGCTGAGCCTAGTCTGCAGATCATCTTTCAAATATCCATCCCACTCCAGCACCCACCCTGTTAGAGCAGCCACTTGAGTTAGTAAAATGCACAGAATATGACAATGAAACCTGAGAGGTGGATGGTGCCCAGCTTTGTGACTCCTGCAAAGACACGTGTTATGGCTGCCACTTCTTGGGGTCACATCAGTGGGGGTCCACCCAACTCTTCAGAGCCTGCGGCTGAGCTGCTCTGCTGCAGTCTGGAGCCTGGGTGCCTTCACTGGGCCAGCTGAGGGGCACACAGAGACCGCTGAGATCTGGTCCTACCGCTGGGGGACTCTGGCTTGGGAGGTGTCTGGGTGATTGCCCATCTGGTCTGCTGGGACTGAGAGGGTTCCTGGGGGTCATGACTTCTGAAAGAAAGTGCCAGGCAAATGCAAAGAAAACTCCAGAAGCTGCTGGCCAGGAAGAATGGTGACAGCCTTCCAAAGACATAATTTTGGCACCAGCAGGAGCGCATGTCTGTCCTGAGGTACCCTGCAACTGGTGTATTAATATACTCCTGCTTCTCCACTAAGTCCAGGACTCAGAGTGGGAATGGGCATGGGAGGGGGCCTCCTTAAAGTGTAATGCCAGAAATGTCCACCTTACCAAGTGTCTGCTTTCCACCCCTGCAATTTGGATCATCACTGGTTTGATAGTCTTGGTCCTTGGGGGTGAGGGGATACCCCCTCCAAGGTGGAGGACCAGAATCCTCTTGAGTGGAAATGGAGACTGACACTAACTACTATGTTGGATTCCTCAGGCTCCTGAGACAATGGGAGGAAGAGGGGATTTGCTACTCTCTGAGGTCATCCACTCCCATCACCAAGGGGAGCCTGGGAGCTTTACACACAGAGGTGGGCAAGACTGGTCTGGGACAGGGGCACCTCTAAGGGCCTCCTGTCCAACCACAGAATCAAGGAGAAAGTCCAACAACAACCATAGCAGGAGACAAACCTTCCTGGGTGAAGGGCCCCATCAGCTTCTGTGTGGATCTGGGTGGCTTCAGAGCCCTGAGGATTGGTCCTAATTGGCCACAGGTCTCAGGACTAGTTATAGAAATGAAAATCTACTCAAATACTCTTTCTCATTAATATTTGCTGTGTATAGGCTATTTCCCCCCTTGCCTTCCCTACTTCAAAAATGTTAATAAACTTGTTATTGAATTATAACAGAAACACAGAAAAGTACACAAATGCAAAGTATGTAGTCAGAGGCACACAGGTGAAGACGTGTATCCATGTTGGGGAACCAGACCAGAGCCATGGCAGGCTCGACATGTTGCACTAGGCCTAGGTTTTGAATTCTTGTAAACCTGGGTCATGATTCCAGGAGACTACCCCCTAGCAGGGTCCCACTCACCCTAGGATGAAGGGCCTGAGCTACTCCATCTTGTAAAAGAAATTCCATCCTGCAAGTTCCTGGGCAAAAGAACTTTGGACGTTACCCAACCTAAGCCCACTACCCATAGCCAATCAACCCTCAGATTACCTAACCTAGCCCCACTGTACATGAGCCAATCAGTCACGAGGCTAAACCTTCTGACTTTATGTTCAGGAGCTTGTGATTTACCTTGGAAGTAAAAGCCAATCAAGAATCTATACACAAATCCTATGGATGGAAGTAACCAACCAGTTATCTGTCAACTTAAACACCCCTTTCTAAAGTAGCCAATCAGTTGTCCTCCTGCTTGAACACCCCTTCTTGTACCCATTTACCTGATTAAATTCCCTATAAAAGCAGTACAGCCCAAGACTCAGGGCTCCCTCCCTATAGCTGCTGCGACAGTGTCGGTGGGAGCCCTAGCTCGAGCTAGCAATAAACCCCTTTATGCTTTTGCATTGCCGTGGACGTCTTATTTCTCTCAGTTTTGGGGACTCGGACTTCGGGCATAACAATCCACACCCAGATCAAGACACAGAACATGTTAGAAAAGGATGAATTTGGAACTTGGGACTAACGGATACACACTACTATATAGAAAATGAACAAGGATCTATGGTATAGCACAGGAAACTACACTCAGCATTTCATAAAAACTTGTCAAAAGTGAAAAAAATCTGAAAAAGAGATCTATTTTGAATGTATTTGTATGTATGATTGAATTACTTTGCCACACACCTGAAACTAACAACACTGTAAATCAACTTTACTTCAATAAAAATTAATTTTTTAAAAAGATGCAAAACATGGCCAGCACCCCAGACACTTTGCCTACGCCCACTCCCTCCAAAAGTAACTATCGCTACTAAAGAACTTCGCCGATTTTGAACATGAGCATGGCCTCATGAAGGCTATACTCTAAGGTAGGAGCATCACTCAACTCGATGGGATGGAGGAGAAGCTGAGGCTGAGGGAGAAGCTGGGGCTGGGGGAGAATATTTGCTGCCAGTCATTGCAGGAAAAGAGGGAAGTGAAGGCCATTGACTGGTGCTCACTTCTTGGTGTACTCTAAGCTGTCTCTGGAGAAGGAATGGCAACCCACTCCAGTATTCTTGCCTGGGAAAATCCCATGGACAGAGGTGTCTGGCGGGCTACAGTCTGTGGGGTTGCAAAGAGTTGGACATGACTGAGCAACTAAGCACAATCTCTGTCTCACTGGATGCACACCAGACCCATGAGTCCTGCAGGTGCAGCGCTTGCTAGAATCAGAGGGAAAGAAGCACTGGTCCAAAAAAGGCCCAATGAATCCAGCATCCGGACCTCAGAACCCACACACTGGGCTCTGCTGATTTTCACCACATCCCTTCAGCTGGTGGGCTGGCCACGCAAGTCTCTCCAGCAGGGGGCAGTACAGCAAAACCGAAAGGTCTTTGGACCAAATCCTCTTAAGATCAATTTAGGGCCAGGAAACTGCCAAGGCTTGGGTTGCAGGGCTTGATGGTTCTGCTAGAAAAGTTATCACAGACGGGAAGGAGAGACAGGAGAGTGCCTGCTGGCCCCTGGAACTGGATCAAACCCAGGAGCCCCGTTCAGAACTGGCAAAGCAGGGTTGGAAGGGGGAGAGAAAGGGTGTGGTTAGTCCTGGGTTACTGACTGCCAGAGCCCGCACACGGGAGGGCAGGGACCCATGCCCAGTTAGAAGCCCAGCAGTAGCCGAGACTCTGCTTGGGAATCGTATGCCCTAATCTCCTTCTGTCTCGGCCGGTAGATCACAGGGTAGACGCTGTCCTTGCTTCTTTGCTGCGTGGGGAGTTGGGCAGACCCCAACACAAGTGGGGCAATTTGAGGGATCCCCCCTGACCTGCCAAGAAATTGGGGGAAGACAGTTCTAGACAGCTTAGGTGGTTGTAACATTTATTTATCACCACATAATAAACCACCTCGAAACAGCTGCATAAAATTCAAAATATCAGTTACTCTGCTGATGAATCTGGGACTTCTGTTCTGGGGCTTCTGCCAGTGGCTGCCCAAGGGAACGCCAAATTTTCCAGTTTTTCTAGACAGCCTAGAAAGTCAATTTTCTTAAATATGGAAATATCTGATTTTTGACTAATTTTACAGACTATAGGGGCTACACAAGAGCAGCCCAGGTGCAGCCAGCCTGTGCCTCTGCCTGGCTGTGCAAGGTCAGTTTGGAATGGTCAAGGGCAGGTGAGGATTCCAGAAGCTTCTCTACTCAGCACACTGTTTGGTGCTTTTCTTGGAGTACTCAGGGGAGGAGGGGCTTCCCAGGTGACACTAGTGATAAACAGCCTGCCTGCCAATGCAGGAGACACAGAAGATGAGAGTTCGATCCTGAGTTGGTAAGAGCCCCTGGAGGAGGGCATGGCAACCTGCTCCAGTATTCTTGCCTGGAGAATCCCATGGACAGAGGAGCCTGGCGAGCTGCAGTCCATGGGGTCACACAGAGTCGGACATGACTGAAGTGTCTGAGCACACACTCTGGGGTGCTTGAGGTAGGACCAGGCAAGGGTAAGGAGGGGTGGTGATGAAGGAGTTGGGAGAAAGACCTCCCTTATAAGTCTGGCAGAGCAACTAAGCAGCAGATGAGGAGGGGACAACTGGGGGCACAAAGGCCGTCTGCACTCCACTTTCTTCATTTCTCCTGAGGACCTCATTTTGCCAACTTCTCCAGCAGAGCACACCCCCTGCCTCCCAGCTGCAGCCTTAGTGGGTGCCCCAGACACTCACTGAACAAGCATACCTCTGGCTCCCACAAAGCAAGCATCAGGCAGCCTTCTGGGAAGCAGTCTACCTTCTGCCAGCCTAGTGGTGCCACATTCAGTCCCTTTATTAGGGAAAGGATGAAGAGGAAACCTGACCCAAGCAGGCAAGATTGTGTAGGAGCCCATCCATGGGTTCTCAGAGGAGGCCGTGTTGCATGTCGTGGATGATCAAGTTCAGCAAGATCCCAACAGACTCAGTGTGCTCCAGGCAGGATGTGTTGTTTGGATTATCAATGTAGTTATACATTTAAAGTAAATGTTGTTGTTGTTCAGTCACTCAGTCATGTCCAACTCTTTGTGACCCCATGGACTGCAGTGGCCAGTCTTCCCTGTCTTCCACCATCTCCCAGAGTTTACTCAAACTCATGTCCTTTGAGTTGGTGACATCAGCCAATCATACAAAGCTCTGGACAGAGTAAAAGTCACCTTATCCTTCTCAGTGTAGTGGGGCGGACACAGGCTCTGGGGGGAGTCAGAGGATGTGAGATCTCAGCCTGTCTTCTCCTCAATGACTCTCCGAGAGAGCTTGGAGCAGCCTTAGTGCAGATCTGTCAGTTGTGCAGGGAGGAGATTTCACAGACAGAATCCAGTGTTCCTCTAGGATGCAGGAACTGCCACCCTGTTGATGCTTCCCCAGCAAAGCCCACAGTGCTGGGGGTTGGTGGCGTCTTGAAGGCAGACGTTCCTTCTGTAAATTTCAATGGATGTTGCCACCTTCACTTTACTAACCTAGAGAAAGTTTCTATCCACCCAGTACAGAGCTCCAGTCTCCAGCCTACTCTGTGCTGCACCCAGCTGATTTCATCTGACACCAAAAGCAAAGGTGATGCATCTGGACACCCCACATAGATAGAAATGTTCTTGAACCCCCAGCTGCAGGAGCCCCCAAGGGCAGTGTGTGTCTGCACATCTAACCCAATAGCAAAGTGTCCAGAGGGACCAGCCTCAAGCTCAAAGAGTTCCCCCCTACCCCACCAACTGTGGGGTGATTCCAGGTGCTGAGAAGACTTTAGTGTTGTCGACTAAAATTGTATTCATGACTTAAAAGTAATGTGTCATTTGGCAGACAAAACTGAGGATTTAAGCCTAGGACACAGCATGTCCGACAGCTCTGAGGGGCTCGCTCCAGAGATGCAAGCGTGGGGTGGGACAGAGGCAGGATATAGCAGAGTTTTTGCAACAAATATCAGGTAGTCAGGGTCTTCCCTGGTAGCACGATGGATAAGAATCTGCCTGCCAATGTACGGGACACAGGTTTGATCCCTGGTCTAGGAAGATTCCGCACTCCTGTGTGCTACAACTACTGAGCCTGTGTGCCTAAACTACTGAAGCCTGCTCTCCCTAGAAGACAGCCTGTGCTCTACAACAAGAGAAGCCACTGCAATGAGAAGCCTGTGCACTGACACGAAGAGTAGCCCCTGCTTGCTTCAACTAGAGAGAGCTCTCACAGAGCAATGAAGACCCAACATAGCCAAAAATAAAATCACAAATAAAAAAGTTTTTTAAAAGATCAGGTAGTCAGAACATCAAAAGATTCAGTCAGTTCAGTTCAGTTGCTCAGTCATGTCTGACTTTTTGCAGTCCCACGGGTTGTAGCATGCCAGGCTGCCCTGTCCATTACCAACTCCTGGAGCTTACTCAGACTCATGTCCATAGAGTCGGTGATGCCATCAACCATCTCATCCTCTGTCGTCCTCTTCTTCTGCCTTCAATCTTTCCCCACATCAGAATCTTTTCAAATGAGTCAGTTTTTTGCATCAAGTGGCCAAAGTATTGAGTTTCAGCTTCAGCATCAGTCCTTCCAATGAATATTCAGGACTGATTTCCTGTAGGATGGACTGGTTGGATCTCCTTGCAGTCCAAGGGACTCTCAAGAGTCTTCTCCAACACCACAGTTCAAAAGTATCAATTCTTCGGTGCTCATATTTTCATTTTCTTTATCAAAAGATTACTACTAATTAAAGGAAACTGGATAGTTCTAGTAAGGAATCTATCGATTTTCTATGTATGGGAAGATGCATACACCTAACCTTTGGTGAGGGACATCTGTCTTTACCTAACCATGACCCAAACCTCTCACTGTGGGCAGGGAACCCCCATGGTGGGAGTTTGGTGAGAGATGGCTTTTGAAGCTAAAGTGCCAAGACTGTCCTTCCTCAGCAGTCCACCCACCCAGCATGGGCCTGTGACCTGACGGATGCTCCTGGGCTCCTGTGAGAGGAGGCAGTGAGAAGAGATGGCTAGATTTCCCACCTGGGAGGGCAGGGGCTGCCCCGAACTTAGAGCAGCGGCAGCTCCCTGACTGGCCGGTGCTGGAGGTTCAGCCACTAAATCAATTCTTCGGTGCTCATATTTTCATTTTCTTTATCAAAAGATTACTACTAATTAAAGGAAACTGGATAGTTCTAGTAAGGAATCTATCGATTTTCTATGTATGGGAAGATGCATACACCTAACCTTTGGTGAGGGACATCTGTCTTTACCTAACCATGACCCAAACCTCTCACTGTGGGCAGGGAACCCCCATGGTGGGAGTTTGGTGAGAGATGGCTTTTGAAGCTAAAGTGCCAAGACTGTCCTTCCTCAGCAGTCCACCCACCCAGCATGGGCCTGTGACCTGACGGATGCTCCTGGGCTCCTGTGAGAGGAGGCAGTGAGAAGAGATGGCTAGATTTCCCACCTGGGAGGGCAGGGGCTGCCCCGAACTTAGAGCAGCGGCAGCTCCCTGACTGGCCGGTGCTGGAGGTTCAGCCACTACGTGTGCCTCCCCTGTGCTCTCTTGGCTCCTGGGTGGTTTCCAAGCTTGGCTCTCCTGACTGGTGTCCTTCAAGTTAAGGCCTTTTCTGCTGAGTCATCCTAGTTGGTCTGTGTTTCCTGCTGCCTGGCTCTCTATTTGCCTGATGCCCAAGAAGGGAGATGGGGCTGGTCTCCAGGAAGCCAGCTTAATCTTAGAAGGCACTTGTGAGGTGCATGCAGTCTTCAAGCAGTGGATGGGGGCTCTGTCTTCAGTGAGAGAAAGTGAAACCTGAGGGAGCTCTGGAAGGGCTCAGGGGTCCTGGGGCTCAAAGCTCTCAAGGCCCAATCTCCTCATCCTAGGGTGCCCTTCCTGAACTGGGCCTTGAGGTTTGCTGGCCTGCATGGGAAGGAGAGAAATGCCACACCCAAGTTGCCATTGGACCTGCCTAGTACAGACCCGGGGCTCCAGCCAAGGGGGACATATGTGTAGACAGGTAAGAGAGACCTGTTGATACGTGGATATTCTGTCCTCACACAGAACGCAGCATCCTGGAACGTGTCCTAGGAGGATTCCTTCTTGGGTGGCTCTTGGAAGCTTGAAAAAAAGCAGTGAATGGCTAGTTTTTTAAGAGAACGGCAGTCAGAAAAGGAATGCCGGAACTTGCAAAGCAGACTGTGGAGGAAAGATCAGTGCCTCAGAGAAGCAGCCTGTAAAACTTACAGACACAGAAAACAATCTTGCGGTCACCAAAGAGGCGGAGGGGGGGCAGGGAGGGGGGTAATTTTGGATTAACAGATATACACAACTATATATAAAACAGATAAATGACAAGTATCTACAGCACAGGGAACTATATTCAATAGCTTCTAATAACCTATAATGAAAAGAATCTGAAAAATAATATATATATTTGCATGTGTGTGTAACAGAATCACTTTGCTGTACGCCTGAAACTAATACAACATTGTAACTCAATTATGCTTTAATAAAAAGAAAAAAGAATTGGTCTGCTCTACAAGACTGGAAAACCCAGCATATGACTCTGCTCTTCGGAAGGTCTGGTGGATACGTGCCAAGATGGTAAGGAATTCATGGCAAGAGAGGAGGCACTGGCCTACTTAAGCTGGGTGGTGGCTGTCGTCAGAAGGGCAGCCAGGGCTGGTGGTAGGAGGTGTGATTAGATCGACCAGGAGCAAGGAGATCTAGGGAAGAGGCACAGAGACTTAGAAGGGAACCTCCCCATGGACAAATGAATTGGTAGCTCAGATAGTGAAAAGCTTGCCTGCAGTGCAGGAGATCTGAGTTTAATCCCTGGGTTGGGAAGATCCCCTGAAGAAGTGCATGGTAATTCATTGCAGTATTCTTGCCTGGAGAATCCCATGGACCGAGGAACTTGGCAGGCTATAGTCCATAGCGTGGCAAAGAGTCGGACACAACTGAGCTACTTTCACTACTCACCATACTTGTAGCCCTTAAGTGTGTGTTTTGGGGGAGAGGGTCGGCCTCCTTGGACCCAGTAAGATTCCAGGAACTGAGGACTAACCCTAGGCCCTGAAGCCCCTGCAGGCCCTTGGGAGATGCACCGGTTCCCTCCTGCCAAGTCCTCCTGTTATCCTAGTGTCTGAGTGACTCTCTCTTCTGGTTGCGACCCAGTCTTAACTTCCGTCCACCCCATCCACCCCATAGTCCACTGCCCCAGTGGCCATGCCTGGGGCGAAAGCCAGCCAATCAAAGGACACGGCTGTTGGTGGCGTCTTCCTTCCCTAGGCCCGGGCCCTTGGGGAGCAGTGGGCCGGCGGTGATGGGAAAACACACACTGTTTGGGGGCGTTGCGGATACAGTACGGATTATTTTTAGCAAATTGTTCTGACTTAGTGAAAACCCTGAAAGATAGTGTTGACGATCGCCCCTATTTTGGTGCTGCAGAAGGCATTGCTATAATTAGATGCTTGTTTCTGGGTGATTCTGCTCTTCCCAAGAGAAGACACCACGCCTGCTGCAGAAACACAGCCCTGAGGGTTGTCTTTATTGTTCAACTAGGGGCTCCATCTTTTACTCTTTACCCTTAAGGATTCACAGCATTTATGAGAAAAAGTAAATTATTTGCCTGTCTCTCAAGCTAATATTAGCTGGAGCATAAATGAGAGGGTTGGGCCCTCTTTTGTTCTGCAATCCTGCTGACAACCAGGAATTATCCCTCACAGCCCGCCCTCCTCCTCAGAGGTACTTCCTGGGCCCCCAGCCAAACACGGCTCCTTATCTCCTTCTACCCCAAAGTCTCTCATATCAGTGTCTGTCATTTGTGACTTCGAATTTATCTCTGAGGCACTTGGACTAACGTCTGTCCCTCTGCTGGATCATAAACTCTACTTGGAAGGGACTGTAGCTCTCTGCCCTGTCTCCGGAGCCTATGATGGTGACATCAGTGAAATGTCACCATCAGAGTCAGGCGTGTGGGGAACTCATAGCCCCCAGCTCCGCTCACTGTCCCCCATCTACAGGCTCATTGCATGGACTTCTCTGTAAGTGCATGTGTATGTGCTAAGCCACTTCAGTCATGTCTGAGTCTTTGCAACCCTATGGATTGTAACTCACCAGGTTCCTCTGTCCATGGGATTCTCCAAGCACAGATACTGGAGTGGGTTGCCATGCTCTCCTCCGGGGATCTTCCTAATCTAGGGATCGAACCTGCATCTCTCATGTCTCCTGCATTGGCAGTTGGGTTCTTTACCACTAGCACCACCTGAGAAGTCCTCTCTGTGCAGTGACAAGCAATTTACAAATCCAACCAGCTTGGGCAGAAGCATCGTGAGACTTTAGTATGGGATGTAAATGAGGTAAGCCTGAAAAGGGAGAAGGTAATATGAGCTGGTGATCCTACTATTGAAACTAGTGTTGGGGCAGGGAGAGAGGGAATCAGAGACTAAGAGTGTCAGTTTCCTGGGAGCTGGTGTCCCCTTCAAGACCTGGTCATAGCTACAATCCGAAGTTCAGGGTCTCCCGTACAGTAGGTGCCCATGACTGCCCATGGGAGCAGCCCCTGAAATGGCCCTCAGGATCCTTTCCCTGGTGGCCATACCCTCGTGTGGGATCTACTTGCATGGTGCCAGGACCAACAGAACACAGCAGAAGTAAGGGTATAACATTTCCAAGAAAATGTCATAAAAAGCACTGTGCTGAATATCCATTGACAGAGGAATGGATAAAAAAGATGTGGCACATATGTAATACAACAGAATATTACTCAATCAAGAAAGAGATGAAATTGTACCATTTGCAGAGATATGGATGGACTTTGAGTCCATCACATAGAATAAAGTAAGTCAGAAAGAGAAAAAACAAATATTGGGTATTAACGCATGTGTGTTAAATATAGAAAAGTGGTATCAGTTCAGTTTGGTTCAGTCATTCAGTCATGTCTGACTCTTTGCAACCCTATGAACTACAGCATACCAGGCATCGCTGTTCCTCACTGACTCCCAGAGTTTACTCAAACTCATGTCCATTGAGTCAGTGACGCCATCCAACCATCTCATCCTCTGTCGTCCCTTCTTCCTCCTGCCTTCAATCTTTCCCACCATCAGGGTCTTTTCAAATGAGTCAGCTCTTCACCTTAGGTGGCCAAAGTATTGGAGTTTCAGCTTCAACATCAGTCCTTCCAATGAATATTCAGGACTGACTTTCTTTAGGATGGACTGGTTGGATCTCCTTGCAGTCCAAGACACTCTCAAGAGTCTTTTGCAACACCATAGTTCAAAAGCATCAATTCTTCAGCACTCAGCTTTCTTTATAGTCCAACTCTCACATCCATACATGACTACTTGAAAACCCATAGCCTTGACTGGACAGACCTTTGTTAGTATAGATATGAAAAGAGGTAGATATGAGCTTATTTTCAAAGTGGAAATAGAGATCCAGTTGTAGAGAACAAATGTATGGATACCAAGGTGGGTAGAGAGGTGGGACGAATTGGAAGATAGGGATTGACATATACACACTACTATGTATAAAACAGATAACTAATGAGAACTCACTTACAGCTCAGGGAACTCTACTCAGTGCTGTATGGTGACCTAAATGGGAAAGAAATCCAAAAGAAAGGAGAAATATGTATATGTGTAGCGGATTCACTTTGCTGTACAGCAGAAAAAACACAACATTGTAAAGCAACTAAACTCCAATAAGAAATTTTTAAAAAAGCCACTGCAGCTCACTCCATGGTTGAGCTCTGTCCCTTTATGTCTCTATGTCTCTCTCTGAGATCCCTCACTCTGGGAGAGACCAGGTTATGAACAGCCCTCTAGAGATGCCCACGTGGTGAGGAGCTGAGGCTCCTGCCAATAGTCCCGTGATTGAGCAACCTGAAAAATGAATCTTCCAGACCCAGTCAAGCCGTCAGAAATCGATGCCCTGAGCAACAGCTCAACGGCAACCTCACAAGGGTCCTTGAACCGCAACACACAGGAAGTTGCTCTCAGGTTCCTCACTCCCAGAACTGGTGGGCCATGATGCACATTTGCTGTCTTATGCTGTTCAGGTATGTGGTCATTTGTAACATGGCAATGGTGATTCATTCATACACCAGCTGACTGCACCTCTAACTCCTGACTCTGCTCTGTCAGCTGGGAGCTGTGTCCCCTCCCAGCAGGGTACTCCCACTTCCTTTTCCTCATCAGGGTCTGCCTCCATCCAGCCCCCTGGCCCTGGGTCAGCAAGAGTCACCAATGAGGGCCAGCACTGACCATAACAGAAGGAAGGGCAAGGCTCAGGGAAACCAGGGAACCTCAAAGTCCTGGCCCCTTGCCTGAGAAGGAAACTTGACCTTCTCCTCTCTGCCCACATGGCTTACTTAGCTCTTCTGGACACTGAAATCTCTTCCCCTCCATCCTGCTGATCCCACTGCAGAGGAGCCAAGCAGCTACTTCCTTTTCCAAACTGCCCGAGGACCATCACTTTCCTGGTTCAGTCCTGATCTCTTCCCTGTGTCCCAGCACCAGAGACCAGTATTCCTCAGGAAGCTATGTTCCACCATCAACTGCCATCATTTGCTGAGAGTCCCTGCAAAAAAGAGAAAGGAAGACCTCCCACTGGCCGCCCAGTCCAGGACTGCTGCCCCTGGGCATACAGCTTGGAGTGGAATTTTTGGAGCTCCTTGGTGGGCACTTGATGAGTCCTTTCCAGTTGGAGGCTTCCACTCTTCTGCCAGCAATTTTCTTGTCTTATTTCTTTGCAAATGTCTCTCCTTTCTCTGTTCTTTCCTTTTGCAACTCCAAAAGTAGGATACTGAATTGTTTGGACCAACCTTCTAGTTGTCTTTTCTCTCTGTCATAGACATTTTCTCTCTGTCTAGACATTTCCTCCACCTTGCCTTCTACCTCATCTATTAGGAATCCAAGTGCTTGGATGACCTTTTCCTTGTCTCTTGGGTGCAATATCCTCTCTCACGTCCCTGAGAATATTAATGACAGTCTCATTAAGAGCCTCTGTTCTGCTCCTTTCTCTCTAAGTCCTCTGATTCCTGTTTTCTGTTTGGTTCCACACTGGCACATTCATTCACACGGTCCAGGATTCTGGGCAATCTGTTCAGAGTCAAAAGAGTAGCACTAAAGTGCTCTCTGAAGATTTTTGGTGGGAGGGGGCTTTATGCTGGTGAAGAGCAAATTTCTTGTGGGGTAACCTCATAGGTGAGTGTTTCCAGGTCTCTTCTCTAGGGACATGTGCTCTCTCTGAAGCACGGAGGTCCTCTGCCATCTTCCTGGGTGCAGAGCTGGGAAGGCGCTTTGTGAGTTCTCTTAGTGTGAAGTCTTTCTTCTTCTACGCTCGCCCTTCTCAGTCCAGAATCCCACTCCCACCTCCTTCTGTCCCTGGAGTCCCTGAGACCAGAGCCACCCCTCTCTACTTTCTCCAAAGAGCAAAACCTCAGGCTTATCTAGAGACTGCAGAGGAGGAAACCTGGGGTCCCACCTGCTTCCTGGACAGAGTCTGAATCAACCCTCCCCTTTTTTTTCTTACCTTGACCACCCTTATGTCACCTGCCTCTTGTGATGCCAGCTGCTACCCACTGTCCAGGCTTCCGGGTTCCAAAGTGGACAGACCTGATCCTTGGCAGTGGACTCCACCCCACCCGCACAGATCCTTAGGTCCTGGCTTCCTCTCCTCCATCCTACCCTCGCACATCTTAGCCTACCTCCTCTCCATCCTACCCCCTCACATTTCAGCCTACTCATCGGGAAAGTGGAGGTAGCTGTGGATCCCTCTCCCATGCTGTTGCAAGGCAGAAATAAGGTCACCATGGTGCCATTATTAGTGGAAGCATACTGACTGAAATAGCCCACCCTGGCCAGGCAACATAGTAACTGCGTGAGTTATTTTACAACAGGAGGTCCTGGTAAAGAATGAGGAACTAACAGGCCACCACCAACCAGAAGAATCTGGGGAAGTCAGAAGGAGATGCCACGTGTCCTGCCACCTCCCAGAATCCTCCTTAGTGGCATCCATCTTGGCTGAGTGATGCACGCAGCACCAGCAAGGACCATGGGTCAGATGACTGGCCAGAGACAACCTGAAAACTCACCCCATCACCATAAAACTGAGGCTGTAGGCCACATGGCAGAGCAGTCCTCCTGGGTTCTCTTACCCTGGTGCTCTCCACCCTTTCCAATAAAGTCCCTTGCTTAGTCAGCATGTGTGTATCCTTGGACAATTCATTTCTGAGTGAAAGCCAAGAGCCCCCCTCTCAGATCTTGGAAGGGTCTCCCCTCCTACAACACCATGACCATGATGGCAGCCCCTCGGGTGAGCTCTGTCCCTGGTGCACACTCTGTTTCTCCCACACAGGCCCAGGAAGAGGAGTCACATGTAGGGACCATGGGAAGCACAGAGCCAGGAAAACTGCCCCCTCCACGTGCCCCCACCCCCACTCATCCATGCAGGACCGGCTCCCAACCAAGTGTGCCACCCAGTGACGCTGTGTTGGCTGTTTCACAGCCTCCCCAAGGCCTCCTTTCAGCCCCCTCCCTCCACTCCCACAGTCAGAAATGTGAACAAGTGCAAAGTCACCATGTCAAGAACATGAGCTGGCAGCTGAGACCTGCACAGCTAATGATGATCTGAAAGAAGAATGAGCCAGCTCTGTGCCATCTGCCCACCTACTCCTCAAATTACCTTCACCCACCTTCGAAATGGTGTCTGACTTTAGGAAGAGTGATTGCCAGAGTGGGAAAGATGTGCGTCCCTCCCCTGCAGGGCGAGGCAGCTTGCAGAGCAGTCCTAGTTCTGTTCTGTGGGGGTCTAACCTGTCTGCTGCAGCAGGCTCCTGGCAGAGCACGGGCACTAGGGGGTGGTGACACAGGGTGTTTCAGGTTGTGTCTGCTCCGGTGACCCAGGTTGGCTCACCTCCCATCCCTGACCAGGACTGTTGAGGCAGGAAGCCTTGCCTGGAGCCTTTGATGCCTGGAGGCCTGGCCAGACACGTGGACAAGCTTGTCTTATGCCCTAGTATGTGGTCACAGTGCACATGTGTATTTCAGGGAAGTCACTAGGCTTTGAGGCCATTCGTTTGATGACCTGGCCATTGACAGAGGCTAATTTAGGAAAATACAAACTTAGCCTACATCAGCTGGTAGAAGAAAAGCATTTGTTAGTTGTGATACCCTCCTCGTAAGGCAGGAGGTTCCCTGGTGGCTCAGTGGTAAAGAACCTGCCTGCCAGTGCAGGAGACTTGGGTTTGATCCCTGCGTTAGGAAGATTCCCTAGAGGAAAACATGGCAACCCACTCCAGTATTCTTGCCTGGAGAATCCCCATGGACAGAGGAGCCTGGAGGGCTCCAATCCGTGGGGTCACAAAGAGTTGGACACTACTGAGTGACTAACACTTTCACTTTCACACTGGTGAGTTAGGATTTCAGTATAGGAATGGGAGACTGGGGCAAAAACGATTAGCCCAAGACATCAGAGAAACCCATGATGCCAGTGTCCATGTTTTATGCATCCTTCCAGGAATTAATTTCTGTCCTTGTACACACACATACACACACACACATGAAAGGATTCTACACACACTCTCTCTAGCTTCCTCTTTTTCATGAGTATACTTTTACATGCTTTGAAGACTGGTCCATATCACAGACCTATATATTCGCTGTTGTTGTCACTAAGTCATGTCTAACTTTGTGACCCCACAGACAGCAGCATGCTAGGCTATATACACACCTTAAAAAAAAAACCACCCTGATCATTCCATACCATGGATGTGCCATAATTTCATTAATATTACTATTGCTAGTATTTAGGTTGTTTTCTAAATGAGGAAAATGAGATGGTTAGATAGCATCACCAGCTCAATGGATATGAATTTG
Organism: Madoqua kirkii; assembly: GCA_006408675.1. Lineage (NCBI taxonomy): Eukaryota > Metazoa > Chordata > Mammalia > Artiodactyla > Bovidae > Madoqua > Madoqua kirkii. Next base: position 8,890 of record SJYC01007775.1, on the reverse strand, counting down.
AACAAACTCTGGGAGATAGTGAAGGACAGAGAAGCCTGGTGTGCTGCAGTTCATGGGGATATAATGAATTGGACACGACTGAGCGGCTGAACCGTAACGAGGTGTTTCCACCCTTTTACAATCATAAGCAATGCTTCCATGAGCCTATGATCAACATCCTTGCAGAGGTACTTGAGAACACACACAGAACAACGTCTGAAAGCGAGCTTGCTGGGCCGGTGGTTTTGACATAAAGGCCCAAACTTTCCAGGTCCTGTCCCTCTGGCATTGCAGTTATCGAAGTTTCTGGAGCTTGGCCAATCTGATTTAGGTCTACAGTAAGGTTCACAGGTGTTTCAATCTGCATCTCTTTTACTGTGAGATTGAGCCTCTTTTCAAAGGTGTAGAAGCCTTTTCCCTTCCTGTGAGGGATTTCTATCCATTTTTCAATTCCTTCTCTGGCTTTTTATTTTTTTGGTATTGATTTACAGCGTTCCAGCGCTTGTGACATAAATTGTGTATATTATTATGCAGATGATACTGTTTTCATATTACAGACAGAACTATACTTTGTTCATTTAATGACTGTATGATAATTCCATTCTAGGAAAGACCCATTATTTTATTCTTAGTTGAAAGTTGCCTTTCTACTTTAATCACATGTTTTCTGCCAAGCAGAAATATCTGGCTCTTATCTGGTATCTATGATGTGATTTATGGCCTAGGGTTTTGTAACATAAGCCTCCAAGCCCAGGAGCCCCTTTCAAGCAAGACATGGCAGTGGCCAGTGTATCCTTGTGAAGTGGTGTCCCTAAGATGGGAAAGTTGGCACATAGAAAACTGTCTGATCCACATGGAAGCATCCCCACCCCCTCCCATCATGGTGTGACTGTCTCAGAGCAGGGGCCCAGGCCAGCTTCAAGCACCCCTGCAGCTGAGGAAGAAAGGCCCAAGGCAGAGAGAGGGGTGGGAGGCCAGGTGGGTGGGTCCCACACACTCTCCACCAAGGCTGGAAGTGTCCACGGCCACCCTAGCTGCCTGTCCCTGGCCTTTCCTGCCCAGCATTCTCCATCCTTCCCCACGGGACACCGCCAAACATTGTAGTGAGCCGCTTCTTTGTGGCAGAGCCTGCCCTGGGGGCTGGGATGATTGCACTGTGGAGACTGGTGGTCCGCAGAAGGCAGGCTCCCAGCACAGCTTAGGGCCCTGCTTAGCTGGGGGAAGCAGCGGCTTGCACTGAGCGCTGCCCAGAATCTGCAAGGGAAAGCTGACAGGAGGCAGGTGGCAGCAGATGAGGCCAGACTCAGGGACCAGAGCCCAGGCTGCTCCCTACTGTGGACACACTGCAGAGACCCCATAGGGTCAACACCCCCCAGCCAAACTAAGCTGGAGGCACACCCACACCCTCAGGCGAGACTAGCAGGGATGCCCCACCAACCCGGAGGGCAGTGCCCATCCAGGACCTCAGTGACCCCAGTGCCTTTGGGGATTGGCCAGGCTCTGCAGGCTGGCAGCTCAGCCTCTGGTTCTGACTTAGCACTGATTATCAGTTTTCTCATCTATAAAGAGCGTGTAATGCTATGGCAACCCCTGAGATGGGTGAGGAGTGACCCACGTGAATCTTTGGATCTGTGAGCACTGCTCAGTGAGTGTAGATGGAGGGCAGAGCTGATCCCACTCACCAGCCCAGTAGTGCACACCCCTCCCCCACACACTCATCCAGGATCACATTTTCTCTGCAAACAGAGAAACTCTCCATCACAGATTTCAGCACAGCTAGCATCTATGTTGGGAAAGACTGAGGGCAAGAGGAGAAGGGGGCAACAGAGGATGAGATAGTTGGATGGCATCACCAATTCAATGGGCATGAGTTTGAGCAAACTCTGGGAAACAGTGAAGAACACAGGAGCCTGGGGTGCTGCAGTCTGTGGGGTCACAAAGAGTTGGACACGACTGAAACTGAACAACAGCTGAACCTCCACGATTTACCTGGGCCACCAGGAACCAAGTGCCCCGACTCCTGAAGGAAGCTCTAGGACTAGAGGTAAAAGTCAAATTGCACCTGTTCACCAAGATGAGTACCTTGCCCCTTTCCTAGAGGTGGTGATATGCACAAGTGTATCAGGTTCTGACAAATGCTGGCTCTCTTGGGACTGAAACTGCTTGCCTGCAGGAGAGCCCAACTGCTTAGTGAACTCTGTGTTTACTGAGATGGGATGGGAGAGGGCTGGTGCCGCCCCTCTGGTGTCTCGTCAGCCCCTCAGTATTCCCTGCAAAGAGTCAGTATTTAGGAGATCAGGAAGTGGTCCTTTTCACAGGCCTGCCTCGAATTATTTCAGCTGCACCGAGGTATTTCAAAGTTAGACCAAACAAACATTTGTGTCTAAAAGAGGCAAAACAAGGTCATTTGAAATAGAGAAGAAAGCCTTTCCCGTATCCGGAGGGTGTGGCCAGACTCCCCCTTGAAGCCTCACAGCATTAACTTTGGTTTTACGAGTTTGCCAAGACACAGAGCTCTCTGGCTTCAGGAGGAAAGTGTTTTGTTTGAAATAAAACATGAGCCGATCTAAGATTCCTTCCCTGATCTACTCCGTGGCCACCCCGGCCCCCTGCAGCTGCCGGGACCACATCTTTAAAGGTTTGTTTTTCCTGAAGAGGCAGCCAGGCCCCACTGGGTGTTAACAAGCAATCAGGCCCAGGGTGGGTGTCTGAGTGTCTGTTCTGTGTGCTGACACCCCCGCCCCCCACCCCTGTAGCATTTCCACCAATCGCTGAGCTCCTGGATGACAATAGGGTCAGGGCACACCCTGGCCTCACCTGAGGTACAGGTGCACTTATACAGGTGAGACTTCCTATCCAAACCACATGCCCTCTGACCCTCATGGCATCCCTGCCTCAGAGGAGTGTCTGCACAGACCTCGGCCCCCCCTCAACCCTCCCACTCCTCCAGGAGCCTTTGCTTATTCATTCATTCATGCATCGGGCTCAAGATGATTCATTCAACATCCAACTGTCCCTCCTCAGACCCTCTGAAATAGCAGGGTAAATATAAAAACAAATCCTTTTGTTGCAGGAAGGGGAACCCTTTCCCAGGCCCGAAACTGGGCTCTTGTCTAACAATCAGAAATGAATTGTCCGAGGAGACACATGTGCTGACAAAGCAAGAGATTTTATTATGGTGATGGGATTAGCTTCTGGATGGTCTTTGGCCAATCATTCTAACTGAGAGTCTTTCCTGGTGGTGCATGCATTGCTCAGCCAAGATGGAGGCCAGCAAGAGGGATTCTGGTAAGTGGACGGACACGCAGTGTCTCCTTTAGACCTCTCCCGAATTCTTCCAGTTCGTGGTGGCTTATTAGTTCCGTATTCCTTATCAGGATCTCCTGTCATAAAACAACTCATGCAAATGGTTACTATGGTTCCTGGCCAGGGTGGGCGATTTCAATCAGTGTGCTTCCCCTGACACTTTGTATAGATGATCTTATTTACAAAACAGAAATAGAGACACAGGGGTAGAGAGCAAACATGGACACCAAATGGGGAGAGAGGTGGGATGAACTGGGAGATTACGATTGACATATATACACTACTAGGTGGCTCAGAAGTTAAAGTGTCTGTCTCCAGTGCAGGAGACCCGGGTTCGATCCCTGGGTCAGGAAGATCCCCTGGAGAAGGAAATGGTAACCCACTCTAGTATTCTTGCCTGGAGAATCCCATGGACGGAGAAGCCTGGTAGGCTATAATCCATGGGGTCGCAAAGAGTCGGACAGGACTGAGTGACTTCACTTCACTTCACTTTATGTGTAAAGTAGATAATTAAGAAGAACCTACAGCATAGCACAGGGAACTCTACTCACTGCTCTGTGGTTCCCTGAATGGGAAGGAAATCCAAAAAAGAGATAGATGTATGCATATAGCTGATTCATTCTAGTGTACAGCAGAAACCCATACAACATTGTAAACATGCATTGTAAACTGCATTCCAATAAAAATAAGAAAAAAAACACCCAGATGCCATGGAGAAATAGAAAAAGTGCCACCAGTAGACCAGAATATGGGAGATTTTGCAGAAGAGACAAAGCAGAAGTCAGACTAGTGGTGAAACCCAACATCCCTGAGGACCCACAAGGCTGGACCATTTCTGAAAGGGAGGAGGGGTGCAGGGCCATGAACCTCTATGGGGAGAGTTACCTGAAGGGCCACCCAGGCAGCGAAGCTGGTTTCCTGTTTGCCTGGGGGATAAAGTCAGAAGACAGTTTTAGAGACTTCCCTGGAGGCATAAGATATGGCATAGGTGAGGTGAGGTGAAGTCGCTCAGTCGTGTCTGACTCTGCGACCCCGTGGACTGTAACCTACTAGGCTTCTCTGTCCATGGGATTCTCCAGGCAAGAATACTGAAATGGATTGCCATTTCCTTCTCCAGGGGATCTTCCCAACTCAGGGACTGAACCTGGGTCTTCAGCATTACAGGGAGACACTTTACCCTCTGAGTCACCATGGAAGATGCGCCACAACTATTGATTGAACTTGCATGCTGCAACTACTGAAGCCCGCGCCTAGAGCCCATGCTCAGCAATAAGCCCTTTGCAACAAGACCAAGCATCACAATGAACAGTAGCCCTAGCTTGCCACAACTAGAGAAAAGCCCAAGCAGCAATGAAGACCCAGCGCAGCCAAAAGTCAACAGTAACAAAAAAAGAAGACAGCTTTACAATAGGACAGGGGGCTGCAAGGGGCGCCCCAGAGAGGGAGCAGGGCCACTGTTTCTTAACTGTAGCAAAATGAGAGGCAGTATGTCCCTGCATCAGAGGCCTTCTCAGAGTGGGAACAAAAGTTTGAGGATTTGTCTCTTCAAAGTGGCCCCCTCCCAGCATTCTGGCTCCCATGTGTTGGTCTGAGAGAAGGTTCTGTGGGAGAGTCACAGCCTAGAGCCACCCCACCAGGCTACCTCAAGGCATGGCCCTTAGTGGTCGGGGATGCAGCCAGAAAGGAAGGGTGGCTCCTCTCCCAGCCCTCCTCACCCCGAATGAAGACTCTATAGGTCCACCCCTCCCCCCTAGAAAAAGAAAACACAGGTTGCTGGCCCCAGGTAGCTAAGGTGGACATCAAAGGAATGATTTCAGTGAGCCCAGACTTTTGCATATCTTCCCATACACAGAAAAGCACCAAATTCCTTAATTTGGGATATCTGGTTTTCTTTAATTAACAATCATCTTTTGATGTTCAGGGCTCAACTGGTAAAGAATCCACCTGCAATGCAGGAGACCCCAGTTCTTGATTTCTGGGTTGGGAAGATCCGCTGGAGAAAGGAAAGGCTATCCACTCCAGTATTCTGGCCTGGAGAATTCTATAGTCCATGGGGTCAAAAGACATCACTGAGCTACTTTCACTTTTCATGTTCAGACCACCTGCTCTTTGTTGCAAAACTTCTACATAACCTGACTCCTCCCCCACTCACCTTCTGGAAGCAGTTCTCTCAGGGTCACTTGACATACTGTCTCTCTGGCTTAAAGTCCTAAAAATTCCCACCAAATAAAACATAACTATCAAACTTTATGTTGTGAATATTTTTTAAGTCTACAGGATCAAATGAGTTACTGCATGCAAAATGGTCAGAGCAATGCTTGGCATTTGGGGACCAGTCACTGCCCAGTAGGTCTTTTACTATCCTGATCTCATTTCTACACCAAGCACATTAAAACACTTCAAGGCCGATTGATCCAGCTGTACATCCTTGGCCTTAAACAGTGGTTACCTGAAATGGGAGTGAGGTGGGAGAAAGGGGGTCAATATGTTCCAGGAAGGGGGACCCCTTCCAGGGCCTGAAACTGGGCTTTTGTCTAACACTCAGAAATGAATTGTCTGAGGAGACACATGTGCTGACAAAGCAAGAGACTTTATTGGGAAAGGGCACCTGGGTGGAGAGCAGTAGGGTAAGGGAACCCAGGAGAACTGCTCTGCCGCATGGCTCACAGTCTCGGGTTTTATGGTAATGGGATTAGTTTCTGGGTGGTCTTTGGCCAATCATTCTAACTGAGAGTCTTTCCTGGTGGTGCACCCATTGCTCAGCCAAGATGGATGCTAGCGAGAGAGATTCTGGGAAGAGGACGGACACCCAGTGTCTCCTTTAGACCTTTCCCGAACTCTTCCAGTTCATGGTGGCTTATTAGTTCCGTATTCCTTATCAGGATCTCCTGTCATAAAACAACTCATGCGAATGGTTACTATGGTGCCTGGCCAGGGTGGGCGGTTTCAATCAGCGTGCTTCCCCTAAAAACTCCCCCTGAGAGACTTCATACTCAAGATACTTCTTGGGAATTGAGGTGGAGGTCTCTTTCTTCTGTAACTTCTTTCTGCTGTGCATGGGCGTAGGCCTGCCTACTAGAGCAGAAGTCTCTCTTTACCTGATCTAAGTCAAGGTGTTTTTTTGCCTGAAACCAGCATTCATCCTTGTAATTACAGCAATTTAGTTTGAAATTTTTGGCCCCTCTCAGAGATGAAATAGACAGGGGCCAAACAGGAGACCTAACAAGATGGTCATCACTGGTCCCTGGAAACAGAAGGCAACATTTAGGGTGAGGGTTGCGGGGTTTGTGACCCCTTTTGATTGGTTGGTGGTGAGGCAACAGGGCTGAAGTTACCATCCCCCATCCACTGGGTGGGGGCTCCAGTTCTGTAGAAGAACTCAAAGACATTGTTGTGCATATTTCTTTGAGTAGGAACCAGGACCCTGTCTGGAGGCTGTACCAACCTTTGATTACTTCTCTTATTTCTGTATCCCCTTTCTTCCATGATTAGCAATTGTTTAAATACACCCTTTGGAACTCAGGGAAGGTCAAGGAGGCTGAATGAAGCCTATATCCTTCAGACAAGAAATGGAGAACACAGAACAGATCTGTACTCCAGAGCCCCACAGAGTCTTGCTGAGTTTTAATTTAGAGAACAGGGCAACTATGACTGTGATAACTTCCTGTCAAAATGGGCAGAGGACTGCTTCAGCTTGGAGAAGAGACACTGAATTGGAAGCATTTCTGAGTTCCAAGTCCTACATCTGAGCCTTGTATGATTAAAATCTCAATCCCTTGATCTGTCATTTTGTTGTAACAGACCCAATTAGAAGTAGCCAGAGGAGGGATAACTGGAATTTTAATAGACAAAATAAATCTCATTTCTTTTTAAAAGAATAGGCCTGAAACCCAGTTTGGACCTGGCATTTCGGGGAGACTTGTAGCCAGGTAGCCAGTTGCCTAATTTTGTAAAAAGTAAGGTTGCAATGAAGAATCTAAGCTACTCCATTTTGTAATAGAAAAACTCCATTTTGTAAGGTTCTGGGAAAAGAGCCTTTGGAAACCCCCTGACCTCACCCCACCACCCACAAGCCAATTGGACCCCAGACCAGAATCTCCTGACTTAACGTTCAGGAACTTGTGGTCTACCTAGGTAATAGGGACCAATCAAAAACCAACACACAACCCTTAGAAAGAAAGTGACCAATCAGATGTCTCCCTACCTAAAAATTCTTTTTTTCATGAACACTCCCTATGTAAGCAATGTAATCCAAAACTGAGGGCTCCTCCCTATAGCCGCTGCGTCGGTAATGGTGGGAGCCCCAGCTCAAGCTTGGTTATAAAGACTCTCTTGCTTTTGCATCGGATATCGGCTCCCTGGTGGTCATTGGGAGATTTCATGACTTGGGCATAACAGCAATTACTAGCTTCCAGCAGATATTGTTTTGAGAATGGTGGCATCTAAACCTGACACGACTCAGAAAGCTCAAGTGTTAGTAATACAACGTCTAATCAGAAATTACACCATAGTATCACCTAGTTATTTCTCAGTATGTCTGAACCATAGCCACTCTATTTTGACTTTTTAACTGTAAAATTTTCCTTAATAGCCAAAGCAGATGTCACCATTAATGACCTCAGTGTTTCTCTAGGTATGAGAAGATGCAGGAATTGGAACTCATAAAATCATTTCTTGAGAGGATCTATCTGAATGCCCGTTCTGCCAGTTTTTTCCAGAGCACAGAGTGCCTCATTACTGATTTTTCACCCTGAACTCCTTTCAGGGGCATTGAAAGTCAGCAGTTGCAGTGGCCATGATTTAATCTTTGTAGATGTAGATGGCAAGTATCAGTTTTCAGTTGGCAGAGCCCCTTTTTGCTCATAAACTTGACCATGATTTTGAGGGGGACATTTCATGACCATATTATCCCATGGTGCTGAGAATGTCCATTCTCAGGTTTGGCAAAGACTTGTTAGGCCACTCAATGTGCTATTACTGGAAAGTGAAAGTGAACGTGAATGTGAAGTCGCTCAGTCGTGTCCGACTCTTTGCGACCCGTGGACTGTAGCCCACCAAGCTCTTCCATCCATGGGATTCTCCAGGCAAGAGTACTGGAGTGGGTTGCCATTTACTGGACTAGGCCATAAAACAGTATCCAAAACTTTCTGGACCATCAGTCTTACTAGCCTCTTGGTCCAGGAAAATATTCTTCCTTGTTGCTTCTTCCCATATCTAGAGTTACACTGTTACCATCATCAATTTCATACGGAACTATATATTATTCTATCAGAGGCCTCGGTCACACATTTGGCAGTGTAAGAAACAGCAATTTTGTAAAACAGGTGAGATACAAATAACATAGCCAGCAGAATTAGTAAAGTCACAAGTAAGACTTAAGAGCTTCCCTTAGATGTAGCCCAGTATATCTCAAGTCATCTGACTTAGTCTACTCTGTAGAATCTTTATCTTCCAGGCAAATTATATATTGACACCGTCTATAAGGTACATAGCTCAGTTTTCTAGAGTTACTAGACTGATTATCCTTAGTATGATTTAATTGTTTCCAACACAGAGGTGACTTTAAACCTAAATTACCATAGCCTGGTGTTATCTATATAGATCC
>SJYC01007774.1:0-10556 GCA_006408675.1 Madoqua kirkii | reverse complement strand
TCCAGCTTGTGTTTCTTCCTGTCCAGCGTTTCTCATGATGTACTCTGCCTAGAAGTTAAATAAGCAGGCTGGCAATATACAGCCTTGACGTACTCCTTTTCCTATTTGGAACCAGTCTGTTGTTCCATGTCCAGTTCTAACTGTTACTTCCTGACCTGTTGGGTGCATATATATTTATAAGTGTTATATCTTCCTCTTGGATTGATATTTTGATCATTATGGAGTGTCCTTCTTTGTCTGTTTTCACAGCATTTGTTTTAAAGTCTATTTTATCTTATATGAGTGCTGCTACTCCTGCTTTCTTTTGGTCTCTACGTGGAATATCTTTTTCTAGCCATAGACTTTCAGTCTGTATGTGTTCCTTGTTTTGAGCTGGGTCTCTTGTAGGCAACATATATGGGGTCTTGTTTTTGTATCCATTCAGCCAGTGTTTGTCTTTTGGTTGGTGCATTCAACCCATTTACATTTAAGGTAATTATTTATAAGTAACACAGCATTTGTTTTAAAGTCTATTTTATCTTATATGAGTGCTGCTACTCCTGCTTTCTTTTGGTCTCTACGTGGAATATCTTTTTCTAGCCATAGACTTTCAGTCTGTATGTGTTCCTTGTTTTGAGCTGGGTCTCTTGTAGGCAACATATATGGGGTCTTGTTTTTGTATCCATTCAGCCAGTGTTTGTCTTTTGGTTGGTGCATTCAACCCATTTACATTTAAGGTAATTATTTATAAGTATGACCCCATTGCCATTTACTTTATTGTTTGGGCTTCAAGTTTATACACCCTTTCTGTGTTTCCTGTCTAGAGAAAATCCTTTAGCATTTGTTGGAGAGCTGGTTTGGTGGTGCTGAATTCTCTCAGCTTTTGCTAGTCTGTAAAGCTTTTCATTTCTCCTTCATCTTTGAATGAGATTCTTGCTGGGTACAGTAATCTGGGCTGTAGGTTATTCTCTTTCATTACTTTAAGTATGTCCTGCCATTCCCTCCTGGCCTGAAGAGTTTCTATTGAAAGATCAGCTGTTATCCTTATGGGAATCCCCTTGTATGTTATTTGTTGTTTTTCCCTTGCTGCTTTTAATATTTGTTGTGTTTGATCTTTGTTAAGTTGATTAATATGTCTTGGGGTGTTTTGCCTTGGGTTTATCCTGTTTGGGACTCTCTGGGTTACTTGGACTTGGGTGCCTATTTCCTTCCCCATTTTAGGGAAGTTTTCAACTATTATCTCCTCAAGTATTTTCTCATGGTCTTTCTTTTTGTCTTCTTCTTCTGGGACTCCTATGATTCGAATGTTGGGGCATTTAACATGGTCCTGGAGGTCTCTGAAATTGTTCTCATTTCTTTTAATTCATTTTTCTTTTCCCCTCTCTGATTCATTTATTTCTACTATTCTATCTTCTACTTTACTTAATCCTATATTCTGCCTCCATTATTCTACTATTTGTTCCCTCCAGAGGGTTTCTGATCTCATTTATTGCATTATTCATTATATATTGACCCTTTTAATTTTTTCTAGGTCCTTGTTAAAACTTTCTTGCATCTTCTCAATCCTTGTCTCCAGGCTACTTATCTGTGATTCCATTTTGATTTCAAGATTTTGGATCATTTTTAGGATCATTATTTGGAATTCTTTGTCAGGTAGATTCCCTGTCTCTTCCTCTTGTTGTGTTCATTTCTTTTCATTTTTTTTTCTTTTTCCTCTCTGCTTTATTTATTTCTACCATTCTATCTTTTACCTCACTTATCCTATCTCTGCCTCAGTTATTCTACTGTTGGTTCCCTTTAGAGTGCCTTTGATCTCATTTATTGCATTATCCGTTATTGATTGACTCTTTATTTCTTCTAGGTTCTTGTTAAACATTTCTTACATTTTCTCAATCCTTGTCTCCAGACTATTTATCTGTAACTCCATTTTGTTTTCAAGATTTGGGGTCATTTTTACTATCATTATTCTGAATTCTTTCTCAGGTAGACTCCCTATCTCCTCCCTCCTTCCCTCCCCCTCCCCTTCTTTTAGTTTGGTTGGCATTTATCATGTTCCTTTACCTGCTGAGTATTTATCTGCCTTTTCATCTTGTTTATATTGCTATGTTTGGGGTGGCCTTTCTGCATTCTGGCAGTTTGTGGTTCCTCTTTATTGTGGAGGTTCCTCCCTGTAGGTGGGGTTTGATGAATGGCTTGTCAAGGTTTCCTGTTTAGGGAAGCTTCTGTTGATGTTCTGGTGGGTGGAACTGTATTTCTTCTCTCTGGAGTGCAATGAAGTGTCCAGTAGTGAGTTTTGAGATGTCTATGGGTTTGGTGAGACTTTGGGCAGCCTGTATATTGAAGCTCAGGGCTCTGATCCTGAGTTGCTGGAGAATTTGCATGGTATGTCTTGCTTTGGAACTTGTTGGCTCTTGGGGGAGGGGCGGTGCTTGGTTTCAGTGTAGGTATGGAGGCTTTTGGATGAGCTCTTATCAATTAATGTTCCCTGGAGTCGAGTTCTCTGGTGTTCTCAGGTTTTGAACTTAACCCTCCTTCCTCTGGCTTTCAGTCTTATTCTTACAGTAGCCTTAAGACTTCTCCATCTATACTCCACTGATGATAAAACATCTAGGTTAATGGTGAAAAGATTCTCCATAGTGAGGGACACCCAGAGAGGTTCACAGAGTTACATGGAGAAGTGAAGAGGGAAGAAGGAGATAGAGGTGACTGGGAGGAGAAAAGAGGGAATCAACAGAGAGAGACAGATCTAGCCAGTAATCAATTCCCTATGTCCTCTCCACAGTCTGGAACCCTCAGAGAGGTTCACAGAGTTGGATAGAGAAGAGAAGTGGGAAGGAGGAGATAGAGGTGACCTAGGGGAGAAAAAGGAGAGTTAAAAGGAGGACAGAGTAATCAAGCCAGTAATCACACTCCTAAGTAAAAATGGGTACTAAAGATTGGATTCTTAAAGGTACAAAATTGATAACAAACACAAAAAAGCAAAGATTAAAAATCTAGAGTAGAGGTTAGACTCTCAAAAATACAATATGAAAAAAAAAACAAAGTCACAAAAATTATAAAAAATACATATGAAGTTTGCTTTAAATAAAGGGTTTTTTATTTGCAAGGTAATAGTAGGTTATAAAAATGAAAATTAAAGTAGTAATAGGGGACTTAAAATTTAAAAATTTTTTTTACTTTAAAAAATGATAATAGTAAAAATATATTTAGGAATTTCTCTGGAGTTGTTGTGGGCAGTGTGGGGTCAGTTTAGTTTCAGATAGTTCCTTGTTCCAGCTTATACTTCTCAAGATCTATAGGCCCCTTCCAATGTAGTTGATGCTGACTATAGGGTTTTAGTCTGTTGCACCTGTCACTTCCAATGTAGTTCCCTCTGTTTATTTTGGCTTCTTTTGTTTGCAGGTCTCTTCAGGGTCTATTTTCTACCCTGACACAAGGGGGTGAAGGTGGTCATTTATTTAGGTTCACTTGTTCAGTCATGCTGTGAGGAGGGAGGAACACTGCAAACAAATATCACTGGCATGGACTGGGGAGTGCTCACAATGTCTTGGCCACACTGGGTTTGCCCCCACTCATGGTGTGTGTGCTTTCCCAGTCTACACTGCTTAGGCTCCAGGTTGCTCTGCAGGGGAACTGTCGAAAGCAGGACCTGGGTTGTGTGCATTTCCCAGGTCTAAGCCACTCAGGTGCAAGTTCTCAGGTACTCCACAAAGCACAGATTCAGTTGGGCCTGTGTTTTGTGTCCTTCCCAGGTCTGAGCAGCTCAGGCAACCAGGTGCTTGGTAAGCGCATTCTCCCCAGGTAGGAGGGTGTCTCTTATCACCTCCCTCATCCCAGCCGCTCTGTTTTCTGGGTGCGCAGCAGGAGCACCATCTCAGGTGTGCCATCTGTCTTCTCTGGGGAGCTGATCTCTGGCTGCAACCCTCCCAGCTGATGTCAACCGTCCAAAATCCCAGGAAGTCTTGGTTAGCAACTGGGAGCTTGCTCGCAGTTTGGTAGAGGATGCCTCTCTAGGGCTGAGTGTGCCCCTTTCTGGCTCTGGCTGCCCACCTCCTGCCTCCTTGTCTCCGGCAGGGGATGGGCCAGTCCACAGCCAGCTAGCTCTCGTCTGGTATTCACTTAGTCCTTTGTTCTGTGAGCAGGCCTGGCGGTGCCTTAGGTTAGGGCTTTTTGCAGGATAGTTCTCTCTCTCTCTCTCTTGTTTTTCTCTCTCTCTGGCTATCCCACTGTTTGGGTTGCTATCTCACCTTAGCTCCCTCAGATTGCCCTCAGGGCACTCAGGCCCGGTCCTTACCCTAAGCAATGCAGCCTGCGCCTCCCTGTTCAGCCCCCGCTTGATACTGGTGGATGTGAGCGTCTGGGCTGCTTCTCCGCTGGGAGTTGCTGTTAGGCACATAATCTGTGGGGGTTCTTTATTTATTTTTTTTTCTCCCAGTTATGTTGCCCTCTGAGATTCCAAAACTCCCACAGACCCGCTGGTGAGAGGGTTTCCTGATGTTTGGAAATCTCACCTTAGCTCCCTCAGATTGCCCTCAGGGCACTCAGGCCCGGTCCTTACCCTAAGCAATGCAGCCTGCGCCTCCCTGTTCAGCCCCCGCTTGATACTGGTGGATGTGAGCGTCTGGGCTGCTTCTCCGCTGGGAGTTGCTGTTAGGCACATAATCTGTGGGGGTTCTTTATTTATTTTTTTTTCTCCCAGTTATGTTGCCCTCTGAGATTCCAAAACTCCCACAGACCCGCTGGTGAGAGGGTTTCCTGATGTTTGGAAACTTTGCCTCTTTTAAGATTCCCTTCCCGGGATGACTCTCCATCCCTAACTCTTTGTCTCTCTTTTTATCTTTTATATTTTGTCCTATCTCCTTTCAAAGATAATGGGCTGCCATTCTGTGTGGCTGATGTCCTCTGCCAGTGTTCAGAAGTTGTTTTGTGGAATTTCCTCAGTGTTCAAATGTTCTTTCAATAAATTTGTGGAGGAGAAAGTGGTCTCCCTGTCCTATTCCTCCACCATCTTAGGACTACCCCTCAGCTAGCATAGAGGAGGGAGGAACACTGCAAACAAATATCACTGGCATGGACTGGGGAGTGCTCACAATGTCTTGGCCACACTGGGTTTGCCCCCACTCATGGTGTGTGTGCTTTCCCAGTCTACACTGCTTAGGCTCCAGGTTGCTCTGCAGGGGAACTGTCGAAAGCAGGACCTGGGTTGTGTGCATTTCCCAGGTCTAAGCCACTCAGGTGCAAGTTCTCAGGTACTCCACAAAGCACAGATTCAGTTGGGCCTGTGTTTTGTGTCCTTCCCAGGTCTGAGCAGCTCAGGCAACCAGGTGCTTGGTAAGCGCATTCTCCCCAGGTAGGAGGGTGTCTCTTATCACCTCCCTCATCCCAGCCGCTCTGTTTTCTGGGTGCGCAGCAGGAGCACCATCTCAGGTGTGCCATCTGTCTTCTCTGGGGAGCTGATCTCTGGCTGCAACCCTCCCAGCTGATGTCAACCGTCCAAAATCCCAGGAAGTCTTGGTTAGCAACTGGGAGCTTGCTCGCAGTTTGGTAGAGGATGCCTCTCTAGGGCTGAGTGTGCCCCTTTCTGGCTCTGGCTGCCCACCTCCTGCCTCCTTGTCTCCGGCAGGGGATGGGCCAGTCCACAGCCAGCTAGCTCTCGTCTGGTATTCACTTAGTCCTTTGTTCTGTGAGCAGGCCTGGCGGTGCCTTAGGTTAGGGCTTTTTGCAGGATAGTTCTCTCTCTCTCTCTCTCTTGTTTTTCTCTCTCTCTGGCTATCCCACTGTTTGGGTTGCTATCTCACCTTAGCTCCCTCAGATTGCCCTCAGGGCACTCAGGCCCGGTCCTTACCCTAAGCAATGCAGCCTGCGCCTCCCTGTTCAGCCCCCGCTTGATACTGGTGGATGTGAGCGTCTGGGCTGCTTCTCCGCTGGGAGTTGCTGTTAGGCACATAATCTGTGGGGGTTCTTTATTTATTTTTTTTTCTCCCAGTTATGTTGCCCTCTGAGATTCCAAAACTCCCACAGACCCGCTGGTGAGAGGGTTTCCTGATGTTTGGAAACTTTGCCTCTTTTAAGATTCCCTTCCCGGGATGACTCTCCATCCCTAACTCTTTGTCTCTCTTTTTATCTTTTATATTTTGTCCTATCTCCTTTCAAAGATAATGGGCTGCCATTCTGTGTGGCTGATGTCCTCTGCCAGTGTTCAGAAGTTGTTTTGTGGAATTTCCTCAGTGTTCAAATGTTCTTTCAATAAATTTGTGGAGGAGAAAGTGGTCTCCCTGTCCTATTCCTCCACCATCTTAGGACTACCCCTCAGCTAGCATTATTCAGTTCAGTTCAGTTCAGTCACTTAGTCGTGTCCAACTCTTTGCAACCCCATGAATTACAGCACACCAGGCCTCCCTGTCCATCACCAACTCCCAGAGTTCACCCAAACTCATGTCCACCGACTCGGTGATGCCATCCAGCCATCATATCATCCTTCGTCCCCTTCTTCTGCCCTCAACCCCTCCCAGCATGAGTCTTTTCCAATGAGTCAACTCTTCACATGAGGTGGCCAAAGTACTGGAGTTTCAGCTTTAGCATCATTCCTTCCAAAGAATTCCCAGGGCTGATCTCCTTCAGCATGGATGCCGGGATGCCGGGAGCCAGCATGAGGAACTCCGCCCATGGCAAAAGTCATGAGGAAGGAGCCTCGGCATACACAAAGGCGTGATCGAGCCTCAGGAGATCCTCTGTTCCCGAGCATCTACCACCCAAAACCAGAGTCTGCCTGCTTTATGATGTTATGCTTTCCACCTACTCTTCTGACATTAACAGGGGGCTATTCCCTCACCATCTTTTACTGGGAAAGGTTAATTTAGAGCTTTTAGATAATCTCCTGGGCTTAATAGAGTGTTTCAATCCAAAAACCCCTCTGATGGCTTTCTAGCCTGCCTGCAGGACTCTTACAGCTGCACACGTGATTGTTTGCAGCCTCCTGACTGCGAGAGGCACAGGAAGCTAAAAACATCCTAGGACTGTAGGGGCTTCCAAGGAGCCAAAATCATTAGGATAAAACTGATTAAGCATTTCATTGTTGAGCCAATACTTGCTGCCAAATTTTCATATATTTTATTTGTTGATATAGTTGGTATATAGAAGAAGAAAAAAAAAACAAGTAGCAACATTAGATCTTTGAGTTAAGTACCTTCTTTGTTATAACCCACTGCGCCTTTGTTCTTATAGGGGTGTAACTTTAATGCTTTAAGGAGATGCAGATTAAAGAAAAACACTTCAGGGGAAACGAGATTAACATTCATTAAGAAAGAGAGCCATAAAGTGTTAACAGCCTCTTGGGCATAGGATAATGTAAATCACCTGAAACCTTTTATATACAAAAAGATATACAGAAAGGGTTAGGACTGCTGCTCCTGCATGACTCTGTATCTTCCATTATGTAAAATTTAGGGTATATAAACATCTTTTAAATAATAAAGTGAGAGAGGGGTTTTTGCACAAGCCTGGCCTCCCCCACGTCGATTCTTTCTCTTGCTTGCTCTCCCTCCCTCTCCTTTTTAGGCTGATCCCTTGGAACGCAGAGGCTCACCGAGTCTACTTACTTGCCTGGGCTTCTGAGAGCCACGTGATAGGGAGCCCAAGGCGGGGCAACCTCCTCTATTCAAGCAGGCGCCTGTGGCCCAACGTAGACAGTGCAAGTTTGTTGTCTGGAAAGTTATCAGTTTTCCACATAAACCAAATTAATCAGCCTCTTTTCTGCACTCCTTTTCCTACTACACTATTTTTTCCTAATCTAATTAAATAAATCTCTCCTCACCGACTCCATCCATCCTTCGAATTACCCTGGATCCACAGGGGCTGGACTCTGGCAATGGACTGGTTGGATCTCCTTGCAGTCCAAGGGACTCTCAAGAGTCTTCTTCAAAACCACAGTTCAAAAACATCAATTCTTTGGCACTCAGCCTTCTTCACAGTCCGACTCTCACATCCATACATGACTACTGGTGAAACCATAGCCTTGACTAGACGGACATTAGTCGGCAAAGTAATATCTCTGCTTTTGAATATGCTATCTAGGTTGGTCATAACTTTTCTTCCAAGGAGTAAGCGTCTTTTAACTTCATGGCTGCAGTCACCATCTGCACTGATTTTGGAGCCCCCCCAAAATAAAGTCTGACACTGTTTCCACTGTTTCCCTATCAATTTCCCATGAAGTGATGGGACCAGATGCCATGTTCTTCGTTCTCTGAATGTTGAGCTTTAAGTCAACTTTTTCACTCTCCTCTTTCACTTTCATCAAGAGGCTTTTTAGTTCCTCTTCACCTTCTGCCATAAGGGTGGTATCATCTGTATATCTGAGGTTATTGATATTTCTCCCAGCAATCTTGATTCCAGCTTGTGTTTCTTCCAGTCCAGTGTTTCTCATGATGCACTCTGCATATAAATTAAATAAGCAGGGTGACAATATACAGCCTTGATGTACTCCTTTTCCTATTTGGAACCAGTCTTTTGTTCGATGTCCAGTTCTAACTGCTGCTTCCTGACCTGCATACAGATATCTCAGGAGGCAGGTCAGGTGTTCTGGTATTCCCATATCTCTCAGAATTTTCCACAGTTTCTTGTGATCCACACAGTCAAAGGCTTTGCCATAGTCAATAAAGCAGAAATAGATGTTTTTCTGGAACTCTCTTGCTTTTTTGATGATCCAGTAGATGTTGGCAATTTGATCTCTGGCTCCTCTGCCTTTTCTAAAACCAGCTTGAACATCAGGAAAGTCAGAGCAGGCATTATTAATTGGCCCAATGAGGGGATCCCATTTAGTAATATCAATAGTGACCTGAATACGACTTTAATTTTTTTAATAAATTTTCTCAGGGCCAACCAGTTACAGCCCTATAGTAGAGAAATTTACCAAAGCAACCCAGAACTAGACACAGGTAATTGGCCACAAACCCAACAATTGGACTGATTTCTAAAACTAGCATAGGATCAGGCCTATGATAGAAAAGTATTTGATTTATATACAAAGGTCTAAGAAGTCAATAAAACATTATAAATAATCATGTGAATCAGGTCCAGCATCTTGGGCAAGATGTCTGCCTCTGATGTCATTGTCTTTTCATTCTGGTGTCGTGTTTCTCCTCTATTTGAGCATCGTTTTAAGGTGAGATCAGGCCAGCTGTCTTCTCTATAGACCAGTCCAGTGTAGGGGCCTTTGGAAGTGGGGATTAATCTAAGAGTTAATTTACCTTCAGTTTCATTGTGCGTGAGCTAGTTAAGAGTACCTGATAAAAAAGGCCTTCCATCCAGGTTGGAGACAGTCCCTTAAATTATGTCTTTTTCCAGTCCTGGTTGTATGTCATGAGGCATCTGATCTTTATCCAAAGATAGATTACTGAGATAAGCTTCAGAAACAAACCTAGGGTGTTCTTTAAGAATTCAATTAAATTTTGCATTAATATCATGTATCCAAGAAATGAATCTTACTAGATGCAGACCTCCATTAACAAACTGGGATTTAACATTTATTGAAACATCTTTTTTTCCCTAAAATTACCTTCATTTTTATCAAATATAACCATATTAAGGCTAGTTTGCTTGCAAAATAGATCTACTGTCACTAATTTTGACCTGATGATTTATACCATAATTGATCATAGGCTTTTTATTTTGCTGAAATGTTTATAGGGTCTCAGACTGAACTTTTAAAATAAAATAAGGCTTAGAAACTCACACCGAAGGCTAATCACAGATTTAGCTTAACAACTCTAGGTGAATTCTTCCCTTTTTAAGGTATCAAAATTTCCTTGAGATTTTTACCCCTGTTAGTGAGATAACCTTCCTAATTCATCTGATAAACTTACTGGAAACCTAGGGGTTTCTAGTTTCTGGAGGAGTCAGATAGGGAGAAAATATAATTGTTTTGTTTATAACAGAAAATTTTACCAAATTATTATCATAATTAGTTTGAGAGAAAGATTTTCCCTACTCCCAGAAAACACAAGATTCAAACTTGTAATTTTTCAGATAGAAACCATAAAATTCATAAGCGTATTTGCTGGTTCAT
This sequence comes from Madoqua kirkii, assembly GCA_006408675.1. Lineage (NCBI taxonomy): Eukaryota > Metazoa > Chordata > Mammalia > Artiodactyla > Bovidae > Madoqua > Madoqua kirkii. The sequence continues at coordinate 514 of SJYC01007774.1, read as the reverse complement.
TGAGTCCTTTGTTAACTTTTGTGAGGTCATCAGGTTTTTCATTAGAATACCAGGACATATCAGAATGTTAAGAGCTCCATATAATTTCTAGGGTATCTATATTAGTGATATTTACCATACATTATAACATGAGAGGATTTATTACTCATTTGATATATTTTTCATGTAATTTAACAAACCAATTAAACACAGTTTAATATCTCTCTTTGGGATGTTTCAGGAGCCCTCTAAAGCACCCCAAAGTTAGCTAGAGGTCAAAGGAACTTCAAAAGAATTCAATTTAGGAAGTTTTGTCCAAAAATCAAATAAAAAGGTTTAGAACATTTGGTCAGATTTAGTCAGTGTTGATGGGTGTATCATTTAGCTTGTTGACATGTCACAGTGGGGGTATATACCAAGGCTTAAGCTCTAGTGAAAGTCGACTCAGCCGTCTTGGACCTAACCAGTTTTGGCTCTAACCAGTTTTCCTATGGCTGTGTTATTCCTAACAAAATCCATTTATCTAACCAACTGT
>SJYC01007773.1:0-46152 GCA_006408675.1 Madoqua kirkii | reverse complement strand
ATATTAAACCTAGGTACAATGAAAATATATTACTTAATGTTAATTACTCTAAGACAGGTCTATATTAGATAGGTCAACAAACATTAATATCAGGTATTTAATACTGAATATTTACCAGTTCACATGAACCTGGAATTTATTGTTTAATTTAGAATTATTTGATTTGTAAGTGCTTACCCTTCTTTAAGCCAATTAAATAGAGCTCATTTACAAATTAATCTCAAAAATGTTATCCAGATATAAAGACATACTGAGACATATTTAGATAGACATATGCAAGATCTAGGTTCATTTTCTCAGCATCCCACTCCAGTACTCTTGCCTGGAAACTCCCATGGAGGGAGGAGCCAGGTAGGCTTCAGTCCGTGGGGTTGCTGAGTCAGACACGACTGAGTGACTTCACTTTCACTTTTCACTTTCATGCATTGGAGAAGGAAATGGCAACCCACTCCAATGTTCTTGCTTGGAGAATCCCAGGGATGGCGGAGCCCAGTGGGCTGCCGTCTGTAGGGTCTCACAGAGTCGGACACGACTGAAGCGACTTAGCAGCAGCAGTCATGAATTAGATATTACAATATAAATTTTACTAGTTTATAAAAAAACAGTTGGGATAAATAAAACTTTTAAAGACTTTTCCCCATTTTCCCTCAGTGTCAGGGATTAGAGATGGTCTAGATAAGTGTTCCTGAGAGCCCTGGTCTCAAGGCACAGGGAAAGAAAATCAAGTTCTAACAAAATGGTGGCAGGCCTAAACCAAATGGTGGCCAGACAAAGCAAAATGGCCATCAAAAATTACAACACAGAAAACAAAGTTAAAACACACACATATAAACCTGGCAGTCCTCATCAGATACTCTCTTAAATACAAGAATACAGTCTCTCAGAAAACCTCCTATAGAGACACAGAACTTCAGATCCAAGTACTAACACTTTAAGGAAAATATCTCAGGTCTTCAAAGATTTCAAAGGGAGGGAAGGAAGCCAGGTTGAAAGAAGAAGGGGGAGGAAGTGGGAGATGGGGGCAAAAGGGGTGGCCTTACAGACGTCTCCTGCTACCTGCAGATACCCAGGCATTATGGGACTTTACCCTGGACTTCCCTGGTGGCACAGATGGGAAAGCATCTGTCTACAATGCAGGAGACTCGGGTTCGATCCCTGGGTCAGGAAGATCCCCTGGAAAAGGAAATGGCAATAAGGGGATGGCAATCCACTCCAGTACTATTGCCTGGAAAATCCCATGTACAGAGGAGCCTAGTAGGCTACAGTCCATGGGGTCGCAGAGTCAGACACTTCACTTTCACTTTCACCCTGGGCCTCCAGAGAAGGGAGGACTGGAATTTGGCCCTACCAGAAATCAGACCAGAACAGAACCAGAATTCGAGTTCTCTACCAAGAGGAGGTGATCAGTCTCCAATCCTCAGCTCAGGCTGAGGCCCTTTGACCAGATTCCTGTGTCCATGACCGGAGGACTAGAAAAGAGGAGGAGGATAGGAAGGGTTAAGGAGAGGAAAGAGAGAAGGACGGGGAGAGAGGTCAATAGTCTCTTGTTCCTTACCGGTCAGGGCACTCTGGCCAGTTGTCCACGTCAGGAGGAGACCAGGGACAAAAAGTCCCAGTTTGAGCCGCTGGGTCTGGTCCATTGACAGACAAGGTGGCTCCTGAGTACCTCGAGTGGTCAGGATGTCAGTTGCAGTGAAGAGTCGCATTTATTGCAGGAAGGGGGACCTGTTCAGGGCCTGAAATTGGGCTCTTGTCTAACACTCAGAAATAAATTGTCCGAGGAGACACATGTGCTGACAAAGCAAGAGACTTTATTGGGAAAGGGCACCCGGGTGGAGAGCAGTAGGGTAAGGGAACCCAGGAGAACTGCTCTGCCATGTGGCTCACAGTCTTGGGTTTTATGGTGGTGGGATTAGTTTCCAGGTTGTCTTTGGCCAATCATTCTAATTCAGAGTCTTTCCTGGTGGTGCACGCATTGCTCAGCCAAGATGGATGCCAGCGAGAGGGATTCTGGGAAGTGGACGGACAGGCAGTGTCTCCTTTTGATCTTTCCTGAACTCTTCTGGTTGGTGGTGGCTTATTAGTTCCATATTCCTTACCAGGATCTCCTGTCATAAAACAACTCATGTGAATGGTTACTATGGTGCCTGGCCAGGGTGGGTAGTTTCAGTCAGAGTGCTTCCCCTGACAAATATGGTGTCTACTGGTCTACGGTCTATGGATAAACCCTTTCAATTTCCTCTAAAAAGTACTAACTCCTGCAGGTAGGGAAGTAAGTATACAGGTGACAGATACTCAAATGGATGTAACAGGACAATGCAGGCAGAGCCCTGGGACCCGAGGCCTCTCCAGGTCCCTGAGGCCTCTCCAGGTCCCTGAGGCCTCTCCAGGTCCCTGAGGCCTCTCCAGGTCCCTGAGGCCTCTCCAGGTTCCCGAGAGGCACCTAGGAATGGGATGAGGGGTGGGGGCGGAGCTGAGGGTGAACCCTGGAAAAGGGGCACTGCACAGAGCCAGCAATCTCCACTCTCCTTTCTGCCCCGCTCTTCGATCCACTACGTCCCAGGGCTCAAGTCCCCCGAGTGGACACAGTCAGTAAGTGGACAGTGATCTCATCAGAAAACGCACAGCCTTCCTGAAGGTCCAGGGTCCCAGCTTAGTGGGAGGAGCGATGTAGGTACTGTTTGGGACAGGTGCTGGCTGACCCCAGGTGGGGGACGGGGGTCTAGGCACGAGGGGGGTGGTACAGCCTGTACCCTGCACCCTTTAGACCTGGAAGGCAGGTACACTGTTCAGTCATTTCATACTTCCTTGCAGGGCTAGCCTAGGGCCCCCGGAAGAGGCAGGGATGCGGCTTGCGACCTCCATCTTCCTCCCGTTCCTGCCTTCCCCTCCTGCCCTTCCCAACCCTCCCTTCCTCCCTCCCATTTCCCTTCAAGTTCCTTTCTTCTCTTCCTCCCTCCCCACTTCTGTCTCCTTGCTTCTTCTCCCTTTTCTTGTCCCTCCCAACTCTCCTCCTTCTCTTCCCGACCCTCCTTCGCCTTTATCTTTTATCCTCCCCGATCTCCTGTCCCCTCGCCCGCGGCAGAGGCGGGCGGGCTGGGTGGCTGCAGGCTCGGGCTCCGCCCTGCGCTCGCACCTGCTCCGCGGCCGCGTAGATTCCCCGCCCCCGGCTCCGCGGCTGGAGGGAATGTGGGTCACCGAGGAGCCGCTGGGCCTGTGCTTGAGAGCAGACGGGGGACCCGGGACCTCTGCTAGGGCTAGAGCGGCAGGCGGCCGCTTGCGTAGCTGAGGATGCGGTCCCGCTGGCCCCTCCTCGCCCCCCAGCTCGCGGGAGGCTGCTTCCCTCCGCGATGCCCAGGCCGCTTCGCCCTGCTTGCCCGCACTTCAGCTGGCGGGTCGGAGGGTCTCCCCTCCGGACTTGGTTCCCGCTACCTCTCGCTGCCCCCTAGTGTCAGCCCCCGGACTGCGCAGGCTGGAGCCCAGCCCTGGAGCACGCCCCTGTGAGCGTCTGTCTGCCTCCCTCAGATCCTGGCCCTTCTGCCCAGGTGTGCGGGCCCTGGGTCTGCTCTGTGGGGAAGCCCCTAAGCGGCCTTCTCACCTCTATCTCTGGCGGTGCTCCCGCCTGTAGCTCGGCTGAGCGCTGTCCAGCCGCACCCTAGCCCAGTATCCCGAAGTTCCGTTGCAGATCCAGGTCTCTGCCCTGCGGCAGGGACCAGCTATGGGACCATGGAGGTGACCTGGCCTCCCAGGCATCAGCCCACCCTGGGCCTCACTGCCTCCTGTACTGCCCTGGGACTTCTCGGGTAGGCATCGCAGCTCTACCACCTCCTAATACACTCTGAGCTCTCTCCAGCCTAGGCCTTGGGTTCCTCCTGGACTTAAGCCTGATCCTGGAAACCCTACCCCTTGTTCTCCTGACCAATGGGTCACCTTAGCCCAGAACCGTTCCAAACTCTCTCGCCAGAATGCTGCTTCCTGCCCTGGTTCCCTGGGATCCACAATTTGCATCTGTCAGTGACCAGGCTGAGAGCTGGCCTGTCAGGGAGGCTGGTGTCTGTGAATCCCAGCAAGATGAGCTTCTCATATAGGAAGCAGGAGGCCTGCCCGAGTCAGAGGCTGCCAGAGTCCATCCACCCCGACTCCACACCCACCCCCCACCTCCCTCCCCTCACGGGCTCCAGGTTTGAAAGACTTTGCCTGGCATCCTCAGTCATGTCCAGGTTCCTCTGTCCATGGGATTCTCCAGGCAAGAATCCTGGTGAAAGTGAAGTCACTCAGTCCGAGTCTTTGTGACCCCGTGGACTGTAGCCTACCAAGCTCCTCTGTCCATGGGATTCAGGCAAGAATACTGGAGGGGTTGCCATTTCTTTCTCCAGGCTATCTTCCCGACCCAGGGATCGAACCTGGGTTTCCCGCATTGGAGGCAGATGCTTTAACCTCTGAGCCATGAGGGATGCTATTTCCTTCTCCAGGGCATCTTCCAGACCCAGGGATGCAGCCTCTGTCTGCTGCATTGTCAGGCAGGTTCTTTTCCACTGCACCACCTTCAGACAAATCATCTGTGAAGCCCTGTGGATCTCTTGGTAAACAGCGTTCAGGAAAAGCCAGGGTGGGCCCTGGCCACTCAGTTAGGACACAGATTTGGATTCAGTTTAGTTTTGTTTTTATTTGAAGCTTTGGTCACAGGCAGGTTATCACCGTTGAGGATCTTCCTTCCCATCAACTCCCACTGAGTTCTGAGGCTCTGCAGTTCTCAGGGGAACAGACACTGGTTAATAAAACTTGGAAGGGGCTTTTTTTTTTTTTTTTCATGAAGTAACCCTCCTTTCATGTCTGTTTACTGCCAGGCTCCATCTCTGGCTCCACATAGCAACGTCTGATTAAATGCCCAACATGTCCTGGGGCGAGAGACACATAATTGCAGTGCTTCGTTTTCCCATGTGATGATTAAGGAAAGCTTTGCTCATTTTGTATGTGTGGGAAAGAGACGATGTTAGTATTTGGATTTGAAAACTTGGTGTTGCTGTCCTGAGAGTGTGATAGAGTGTGGGTTGCCCCTGCAATGATACATCTTTGAAAACAGAACAGATTTTTGGTGCCAGATGGTACAATGGGGCATGGAGGGAGGTATTCCCAGCCTGCCTTATATGTAAAGTTACACACAACAGCAGAACATATTTCTTCCTCAAACACTAGATAAACAACATACAGCATAAATGAGGATCCTTTGTCATTAAAGATCTCAGTGTGACTAATGTTTTGGACCTTCCACAAGGCTTTTTTTCTCAAGTAAAAGGAGAAAATATCCCTACCTGTACTGCTTCTCCTATGAAACTTTCCTGCCTCTGACTCTATGGGGAGAATGGAAAGAGCCTGGCCGAGGAGTCAGGAGCCTGTTCAGTGATGAATCTGGCTGTGAGTTGGCTGTGTTATGTTGCAGAAATCACTGTCCTTCTCTGGTCTCAGTTGCATTATATGTTAATAGACAGAGTAATCTCCCTTCCTCCCTCTCTTTCTCCTTCCCTCCCCTTCCTTGTTTTCCGTTTTTGGGGGGTTGATTTGTTTGTTTCTGGGTTTTCTTGGCTGCACTGGGTCCTCGTCATTGCTGCACAAACTTTTCTCTAGTGAGTGGGGGCTACTCTCTTGTTATAGTGCTTGGGCTTCTCATTGCATTGGCTTCTCTTGTTGTGGAGCCCAGGTTCTAGGGCATGCAGGCTCAGTAGTTGCAGCGTATGGGCTTAGTTGTCCCTCAGCGCTTCCCAGACCAAAAATTGAACCTGTATCCCTTTCACTGGAACCCAACCACTGAGCATGGGGGAAGTCCTCCTGTGATTTTTTATTATAGAAACTTTCCATTTCAAAGATAACCAATTGTAGAGAGAACAGTGACTAAATAATAAGCCATCATGTACCGCCTCACCAGCTTCAACAGTGACTATCATAGAACCCATCTTGTTTCATCCTTGCTTCCACTCAACCCCCGACCCCCAGCTTGTGCGTGCGTGTTCAGTCACTCAGTCATGTCTGACTCTTCACCACTCCATGGATGGTAGCCTGCCAGGCTCTTCTGCCCATGGGATTCTCCAGACAAGAATACTGGAGTGGGTTGCCATTTCCTCTTCCAGGGGATCTTCCCTACCCAGGATTCAAGCCCATGTCTCCTGCATTGATAGAAGGATTCTTTACCTATGAATCACTGGGGCTTCTGTACCCTCCAGCTTATTGGGAAACAAATCCCTAAACATCAGTAATTTCATCTATATATGTTTCAGGATTATCTGATTTATCACTGCAATCTGGTTGCTTGAAACAGCACTATATTAGATTAAGATGCTGTGGCTTGACAATTTTGGCTGGGACCAACTGGACTGTTCTGTTGACACTGCCTGGGTCTGTCATATAAAAGTAGTTAGCTGGTGTCTTGGTTGTGGCCACACAGTCTGTGATGGCTTTATGTGTCTGACAGCTGGCCTAGGTGCCTCCATTGTCCATGTGGCTCCTCCAGTTAGGCTAGCTCGGGCTTGTTGTCATGGTGGCAGCGTTCCATGAGTTTACAGTGGCAAGAGAAGGCAAACCTCAATGGGAAGTTACTTTCCAAGCCTGCTGCTTGTGTCATGTTTGCTAAAGTCCCATTTGGCAAAACAGGTCTTGTGTAGCCCTGCCCAGAATCAACATGGCAGAGAAAGAGAAATGTACAAGGAGGGAGAGGCAGGGGAAGTAATTTACTGGGGGCTGTTACTGCAGCAATAAGGGATCAAAACCATCCCCAGAAAAAGAAATGCAAAAAAGCAAAATGGCTGTCTGAAGAGGCCCTACAAATAGCTGTGAAAAGAAGAGAAGCAAAACGCAAAGGAGAAAAGGAAAGATATATCCATTTGAATGCAGAGTTCTAAAGAATAGCAAGGAGAGATAAGAAAGTCTTTCTCAGCGATCAATGCAAAGAAATAGAGGAAAACAATAAAATGGGGAAGACTAGAGATCTTTCAAAAAACTTAGAGATACCAAGGGAACATTCATGCAAAGATGGACTCAATAAAGGACTGAAATGGTATGGACCTCACAGAAGCAGAAGATATTAAGAAGAGGTGGCAAGAATACACAGCCAAGCTCGACTCAGGGATTGAACCCGGGTTCCTTGCATTGGAGGCAGACACTTTAACCTGTGAGGCACCAGGGAAGAGAAGAACTGTACAAAAAATATCTTCTTGACCCAGTTAATCACAATGGTGTGATCACTCACCTAGAGCCAGATATCTTGGAATGTGAAGTCAAGTGGGCCTTAGAAAGCATCACTACGAACAAAGCTAGTGGAGGTGATGGAATTCCAGTTAAGCTATTTCAAATTCTGAAAGATGATGGTGTGAAAGTGTAGCATTCAATATGCCAGCAAATTTGGAAAAGTCAGGAGTGGCCACGGGACTGGAAAAGGTCAGTTTTCATTCCAATCCCAAAGAAAGGCGATGACAAAGAATGCTCAGACTACCACACGATTGCACTCAACTCACACGCTAGTAAAGTAATACTTAAAGTTCTCCAAGCCAGGCTTCAGCAATACGTGAACTGTGAAATTCTAGATGTTCAAGCTGATTTTAGAAAAGGCAGAGGAACCAGAGATCAAATTGCCAACATCTGCTGGATCATGGAAAAACAAGAGAGTTCCAGAAAAACATCTATTTCTGCTTTACTGACTATGCCAAAGCCCCATGGAAAAACAAGAGAGCTCCAGAAAAACATCTACTTCTGCTTTATTGACTATGCCAAAGCCCCATGGAAAAACAAGAGAGCCCCAGAAAAACATCTACTTCTGCTTTATTGACTATGCCAAAGCCTTTGATTGTGTGGATCACAATAAACTATGGAAAATTCTGAAAGAGATGGGCATACCGGGCCACCTGATCTGCCTCTTGAAAAACCTGTATGTAGGTCAGGAAGCAACAGTTAGAACTGGACATGGAACAACAGACTGGTTCCAAATAGGAAAAGGAGTCCATCAAGGCTGTATATTGTCACCCTGCTTATTTAACTTCTATGCAGAGCGCATCATGAGAAACTCTGGGCTGCAGAAAGCACAGCTGGAATCAAGATTGCCAGGAGAAATATCAATAACCTCAGATATACAGATGACACCACCCTTATGGCAGAAAGTGAAGAGGAACTAAAAAGCCTCTTGATGAAAGTGAAAGAAGAGAGTGAAAAAGTTTGCTTAAAATTCAGTATTCAAAAAACTAAGATCATGGCATCTGGTCCCATCACCTCATGGCAAACAGATGGGGAAACAGTGGAAAGAGTGACTGACTTTATTTGGGCTCTAAAATCACTGCAGATGGTGATTGCAGCCATGAAATTAAAAGACGCTTACTCCCTGGAAGGAAAGTTATGACCAACCTAGACAGAATATTAAAAAGCAGAGATAGTACTTTGCCAACAAAGGTCCATCTAGTCAAGGCTATGGTTTTTCCAGTGGTCATGTGTGGATGTGAGAATTGGACTATAAAGAAAGCAGAGCGCTGAAGAATTGATGCTTTTGAACTGTGGTGTTGGAGAAGACTCTTAGGAGTCCCTTGGACTGCAAGGAGATCCAACCAGTCCATCCTAAAGGAGATCAGTCCTGGGTGTTCATTGGAGGGTTTGATGTTGAAGCTGAAACTCCAATACTTTGGCCATCTGATGCAGAGTTGACTCATTTGAAAAGACCCTGATGCTGGGAAAGATTGAGGTCAGGAGGAAAAGGGGATGACAGAGGATGAGATGGTTGGATGGCATCACCAACTCGATGGACATGAGTTTGGGTGGGTTCCGGGAGCTGGTGTTGGACAGGAGGCCTGGTGTACTGCAGTTCATGGGGTCACAAAGAGTCGGACACAACTGAGCAACTGAACTGAACTGAACTGAATCATAAGGATATATTCCTAAAACCTAAGCCCTTTGCCTTTTTAATATAACCACAATTCTGCTATGAAAGCCTCCCAAATTGACTACAAATCTTTGATATGAACGATATCCAGAGTTCCCCCATTTTCACATAAATGTGGAGAAATGGGACCTTTTGGGCAGAACTGGTAAATAATATGGTGCAGCCACAGTGGAAAACAGAATAAAATGGAGTATTGTTTGTGTGTAACTGCTGTTAAGTGTTTTATGACTGTGTGCACTCTTTTAGCATAAAATATATCTCTGTTATTAAAAATGTTTTACAAACCCAAAGGTTGGTCATTTTGTCAGTAGCAGAGGGGACGGAGTTCTCAAGAAATGAGGAGCAGTTGTAACAGTTCTGAGGACTTTTTGCTTGGGTCTGAGCAGCCACGCTATGGCTTTATTGTCATTCATTGTCACTTGAACAGCTACTTTCACATTTCACCAACTTTAAATCTCTCAGGTGCTGTCATTAGTGCAGTAATAAGACACTCAAGTCCTTGCAAGCAAGATCAGTTGAAATACACAATTTTCCTTGATGCAATATAGGTATTATTCTCTAAAATGTAACTGTACACTCTTAGGTCTTAAGAGCCATTTAGACAGGGTGGATCTGGATTCTGTGAGGTCTGAAGATTACAGACTTGTGAGGCTCCTGTAAGAATTAGATGTTGCAAAAACCAAGTTAGGTATAAAAGTGAATATTTAGAATGAGAAAATAAATCACAACTAATCAGAAGCTTTAAAGTGCTGAAAAATGCCCCAAACACTGTAAATGCAGAAATATAACATAACATTAAAAAAATGAACTTCCTGACATAATTATATAGTACTTGTTTTTCTACATTTTTGGCTAGACTTTCTTATATGGCAGTTCTTTTGTCATATATTTTTATAAAGTATTTAAAAGATGATTAGAAAGTGAAAGTGAAGTTGCTCAGTTGGTCCGACTCTTTGCCACCCCATGGACTATAAGTCCGTCAGGCTCCTCTGTCCGTGAGATTTCCTAGGCAAGAATACTGCAGTGGATTGCCATTTCCTTCTCCAGGGGGATCTTCCCTACCAGAGATCAAACCCGGGTCTCCCACACTGCAGGCAGACTCTTTACCATCTGAGCCACCAGGGAAGCCCTAAAAGATGATTAATCTCTATTATATAGCACAGGGATCAGCTAACTTCTACTGTAAAAGACCTATCAGTAAATACATCAGGCTTCATGGCCATAGCGTGTCTGTCACAACTACTCAACTCCGCCACTGCAGCATGGAAGCTGTTTTAGATGATGTGCAAATAAAGAAACATGACTATGTTCCAGTAAAACTTTATTTATGTAAACAGGTGCCAACCCAGGAAGTGACAGCAAGATGGTGTAATAGGAAGACACACATACAGAGATTAACAACAATAAATAGTTCAAAAAAGTGTTTCAGAGAACTCCATAAGCCAGTTAGGGAGTCATAACATCCCAGGAAGGTGAAAGCTAAGAATAGCTGCATTGAAACAAGGAAGAAAAATCCATTTCATTTAAACCACATCAACCCTTTCCCCAGGCAGGCACAGCTTGCTATCAGGAGAAAGTGAAGCTCCCAGCTTCTCCTTTGAGAGGAAGAGAGCAGAACATACGTTCAATGTTTCAACTTTTCAGGGGGCTGCCCAAGAGACTGGTTTCTGTCTTTGCTGACTCAGACAAGTGATGGAACTAGGAGAGCTCAGATGCCCAGGGCCACAGAGAAAGCTCAGCAGCTTGACACTGCTCCAGAGAACTTGCAGTACTGCAGCCAGACACCAGAGGGACCAAGACTACAAGCTCCTGAGAAAGAAATTGGCAGACCTCATCAGGAAGATCCTCTGGAGAAGGAAATGGCAACCCACTCCAGTATTCTTGCCTGGGAAATGCCATGGACAGAGGCGCCTGGTGGGCTACAATCCATGGGGTCCCAAAGAGTTGGACATGACTTAGTGACTAAAACAACACAGCAGCAACAACAGCTTATCTCTTTAGACAAGAATATGTTGGTCCCTATGAACTGGTGAACTCTTTCGAAGTTCAGTTCAGTTTAGTTGCTCAGTCATGTCCAACTCTTTGAGACCCCATGGACTGGAGCACGCCAGGCTTCCCTGTTCATCACCAACTCCTGGAGCTTACTCATATTTGTGTCCATCAAGTCAGTGATACCATCCAACCAACTCATCCTTTGTCATCCCTTTCTCCTCCCATCTTTAATCTTTCCCACATCAAGGTCTTTTCCATTGAGTCAGTTCTTCCCATCAGATGGGCAAAGTATTGGAGCTTCAGCTTCAGCATCAGTCTTTTCAATGAATATTCAGGATTGATTTCCTTTAGGATTGACGTTGGATCTTCTTGCAGTCCAAGGGACTCTCAAGAGTCTTCTCCAATACCACAGTTCAAAAGCATCGATTCTTCAGTGCTCAGCTTTTTTTATAGTCCAACTCTCACATCCACACATGACTACTGGAAAAACCAAAGCTTTGACTAGACGGACCTTTGTTGGCAAAGTAATGTCTCTGCTTTTTAATATGCTGTCTAGGTTGGTCATAGCTTTTCTTCCAAGGAGTAAGCATCTTTTAATTTCATGGCTGCAATCACCATCTGCAATGATTTTGGAGCTTCCCAAGATAAATTCTGTCACAGTTTCCCCATCTATTCGCCATGAAGTGATGGGACCAGATGCCATGATCTTAGTTTTCTGAATGTTCAGTTTTAAGCCAGCTTCTTCATTCTCCTCTTTCACTTTCATCAAGAGGCTCTTTAGTTTCTCTTCACTTTCTGCCATAAAGGTGGTGTCATCTGCATATCTGAGATTATTGATATTTCTCCTGGCAATCTTGATTCCAGTTTGTGCTTTATCCAGCCCAGCATTTCACATGATGTACTCTTCATCTAAGTTAAATAAGCAGGGTGACAATATACAGCCTTGACATACTCCTTTTCCTATTTGGAAACAGTCTATTGTTCCATGTCCAGTTCTAACTGTTGCTTCTTGATCTGCATACAGATTTCTTATGAGGCAGGTCAGATGGTATGGTAATCCCATTTATTTAAGAATTTTCTATAGTTTGTTGTGGGCTTCCCTGGTGGCTCAGAGGTTCAAGAGTCTGCCTCCAATGCAGGAAACCTGGGTTCGATCCCTGGGTCGGGAAAATCCCCTGGAGAAGGAAATGGCAACCTACTCCAGTATTCTTTCCTGGAGAATCCCATGGACAGAGGAGCTTGGTAGGCTACAGTCCACGGGGTCACAAAGAGTCGGACACAACTGAGTGACTTCACTTTCACTTTTGTTGTGATCCACACAGTCAAAGACTTTGGCATAGTCAATAAAGCAGAAATAGATGTTTTCCTGGAACTCTCTTGCTTTTTCAATGATCCAGCAGATGTTGGCAATGTGATCTCAGGGTCTTCTGCCTTTTCTAAATCCAGCTTGAACACCTGGAAGTTCGTGATTCACGTAGCCAGGTGCTGAAGCCTAGCTTGGAGAATTTTGAGCATTACTTTGCTAGTGTGTGAGATGAGTGCAATAGTGCAGTAGTTTAAACATTCTTTCAAAGAGCACAGTGAAAATGGCCATCAAAGTGTGAAAATTGCAAAAATATCATTGCACATGTAATTAAAGAGAATTGCACAATTATGTTGATTGACAGGGTGAAGATGTCAGAACAATCTGGATAAGTGAAGAAAGCTGGCTTCACCTGGGAGCTCTTAATCCCGTCCAGGCAGCTCTACAAACAAGAAGCTTGCATAAGCGGCAAACATTCCCCGAAAGATTCACGCACAGATGGACATAGTGGGTGCCTCGAGGGAGGGGTCCTTTCCAATTTAAATCCTTCTTTGATGTTTGATGGTTTATCATGTTTATGAGTTGTTTTTACTTGAAAAACACACACACATTTATTGTAAACATTTAGAAGCATGCGTGCATGTGTGCTAAGTCGCTTCAGTTGTGTCCAACTCTTTGGGACTTGTAGATTGTAGCCCACCAGGCTCCTCTGTCCAAGGGATTCTCCAGGCAAGAAAACTGAAGTGGGATACCATGCCCTCTTGCGGGGTATCTTCCCAATCCAGGGATCGAACCCGAGTTTCCTGCACTGCAAGCAGATTCTTTACTGCTGAGCCACCAGGGAAGCCCATGTAGAAGTATCAGTTCAGTTCAGTTCAATCGCTGTTGTGTCCGACTCTTTTCGACCCTATGAATCGAAGCACGCCAGGCCTCCCTGTCCATCACCAACTCATGTCCATCAAGTTGGTGACTCCATCCAGCCATCTCATTCTCTGTTGTCCCCTTCTCCTTCTGCCCCCAATCCCTCCCAGAATCAGTCTTTTCCAATGAGTCAGCTCTTCGCATCAAGTGGCCAAAGCATATCAAGATACAAAAGAGAAAGTTCTACCAGTGACTCCACCTCCCAGAAATAAGTCCAACGATCATCTTTGAATTTGTCAGTTAAGGAATTCATATACACCTTGAACTCTGGATGTCTCTCCAGGCTGCTCAGCCTTCTCCCACAACCCTAAATTCGGCCATAGTAGATTATTCTAGTTCCTGGATAATCTTTTGACACGCTGGGCCACCCCTACCCTGCCCACCCTGCCCCGCTCCCCTGGCCTGTAACTGAGGCCATCCAGGGGCCTCATCTGTTAGTTCTGCACCAATGGCCCCTTGGACAGCATTCACTTCCCAACAGAAAGATACATCACAGTAACCCCATGGGCCCAACAGAGGACGAGGACCCCAACGCAGAGTTCTATCTGCAGCTTCACCTCTCTGCTCCCAGGGATCCCTCCAGACCCCTTGGCTGGTCCTTCCCTGTCTTGTTCATAAACGTCAGCCCTGTCCACACTATACTGTCATTGGCTTTGGGGACACTTTTAAATTCACCTTGTTCTTCCCCTCTGCTTTCTACTCATAACCAGCAAATGGCAAATGTGCTCAATCCCTTGCAGATTTCAGATGCTCAACAAATAGATGTTGAAAACAGCAGGGTGAAGGAGGCTGTGTTTATGGGTGACTGTGGTCCCTACTCATCACCCTAGAAACCTCATCACAGCAGCCAGAACTCAGGCCCTACATGGTGGAGCATTCTGCCATTTACAAGGGACTGGGAATTGCAGGGGCTTTTCCTGCTGTGAGAAATAAACATTCTCAAAGGCTCACAGCTGCCAGGTCTTCTATTGAGAAGCAGCCAGGCTTTGGCAGAGGGCAGGACCACCTGTCTTTCCTGTGACACATGGGCAGGAGGGTGGCCAGATGGGCCACAGGGAGGACAGAAGTCACCCCACTGTCCTGAGCTGCACTCTCAATACAGGTGATCATCTGGGCTTCCGTTTAGTGCTGTGCCTGGCCCTGCACTCTTGCCTTTAATCCTGATTTAGGATGCACCCCAATGCAGGATGCTTAAGCCTGGTGAATGGGGCAGGATTAATAATATTTGGGCTTAGAGGGAAGTTAATTCTTTCCACTCTTTAGGGTCTGGAGATCTCGGAAAGCACAGGTATCTTCCAGCACATGTAAGGACACAGGCTCTCCCAGGCTCTGTGGTAGCAGGAGGTTTCCCGGCCATTCTCAGGCTGCTCCCACCTGGGAAGAGCTGTCTTGCTAAACTTGCAGCCTTGACCATCCTGTGGGCGCTGCCATGAGGAGACATTTTCCTTCATTGGCCCCAAGCCAGCAAAGAATTTCTGAGTCCTCACAAGCCAAGGAACACACTGCTGACTTAAAAATATTCAAAACCTAAAAGTTGGGACTTATGTTTTATTCAGCAGGAAGTTTTAAGACTTCAGACCTGGAGGCAGCATTTCAAGTAACCCTGAGAGAACTGCTCCGAGAATCTTAGTCAGACCTTTGTGTCCATGTGGACAAATGTGCCTTGAAGGTAGATGGCCAAGAAGCAGATTTTGAATATTCATAGAAGCAGCCGTTGGCTTTCTGTACCAAACAATTTTTTTTGCTTATGTAAATTTTTTCCCCTCCAAATATCTTTGAAAAAGAAAATAAATATCACCTGAAGTTTCAAGAATCTGAGATAATGAGCATTATCATTTTTTACACATACACACAGACACACATGTCTATATTAGTGGCGTCTCTTCAACATTCATTATTATAAAAAACTTAAGTATCCTTTAAGTGTTTCCTTCTGACTTTCTCTTTTCCAATTCCCCACCTCCCTAATCTCTTTTAATCTAATATGGACCTCTGGTTAAACATGCTCAATTGAAAGTTGCATTAACCTCTGTTCCCTCCCCAAACTCAGCTAAAATGACAGTAAATGGATGACAAAGGCATTATCCCTAAATGACAAAGAGCTCAGCAGAATATTGGACAGCCCTTGAGAAATGCCCAGGACATTTGGGAAGCAGGGAAACAGCTGGGTTGACCGCTGACCTTGATTCAGCAGAGCTGGGCAAGCTGAAACCTAGCTGCCTTCAGTTGGAAGCACACAGGCTGATTTACCCCCAGTGACCCTGGGAATGTCAGTATTGGGAGGCATCTGAGATCCTTTGGGAAAATATGAAATCAGCAGCAGTTGCAAGTCAGCCTAAGAAGCAACTGAATCTCCAGGTTGTCTCCTTCACCCCTCAAGTGATTTCCCGTCCCTCTCCTGATAGTAAAACAGGAGGGAAGGGGGACAGGGTACAACCTTTAAAACAATGACATAGCCCAAGGACACAACATAAACTGATTAGAAACAAACATCACCAGCTCAATGGATATGAGTTTGAGCAAACTCCAGGAGAGTGAAGGATAGGGAAACCTGGTGTGCTATAGTCCATGTGGTCGCAAAGAGTTGGACTGAACTAAGAGACTGACAACAAGGTCAAAGATGGCAAGTGGGTCAACTCTACTAGACCTTAAGCCTCAGTATATGCTCACTGTAACCCATTAGCTAAATGACACATGCACAGATGCTGTGACATTCCCAAGGCCAACCATTAAAGTAAAAAAAATGGGCAGTGGACCAATTTCTGGAAATCCCTACCCCTTCCTCCAAATAGCTGGAATAGTCCTCCCATTTATTAGCCTGTGAAATTAACCACTCCTATAAAAACTGACAACCCAGTAACCAAAGGCTGTTCTCTTCAGAGATGGCCCACACTCTTTCTGTGGAGTGTGTTTCTCTCTAAATAAATGCACTTCTTACCTACTACTGTGTCTCTCATTGAATTCTGCAGAGACATCAAGGACCTGAGTTCCATTTTGTCTTGAGGCCAGGTGTGTGATCTCATTTAAGAGACCAATTTGGATTGCATGCTTTTAACAGGAGATGAAGTTGCTGTCTGGAGAGGTTGAAACCATGAGCCCCATGGATGTGGGAACCCCAGGCACAGCCCAGGGTACAAGATCCAGGACATAGGGGATGTGAAGTACTCGGGACCTACCTCTCCTCCCATGGCTCAGGGAAGCTTAGGGGTCAAGCTCATCCAACCAAGTCAGAGGCTGGAGGGCTTCTCTCTGCAAGAATTACCTTATAGGAAAGATACACAGACGCTGGTGTTACCAGAATCATACCCCTGCCCCTCCTTCGAATTGAAACTAATTACTCTTAGCTAAGAGTCAGAATGAAGCTGCAAAAAAACCCCAGAAAACAAAAATAAAAGTTGGTTGGAACCAACTAGGTCCAAGATGGCAACCTGCAGCAGAGCTTGAACCTCATCATAGGCTCACTGTGACACATTCCCTAAAGGACACACCCACCAGCCCAAGACAGTTGCCATAACAACAACCAGAAAAGCCCATACAAAGTTATTTTAATGATGGTATGCATATTGTACCATAATTTACTTATTTCTCCTTTGAATGACACTGATTTTGTTTCCAGGTTTTTTTTTTGCTACTACCAAATATGCTGTAGTTAACATCTTTAAATATATATATATATATGTATGTATATACATTTATATACACATGAAAGTGAAAGTGAAGTAGCTCAGTCATGTCCAACTCTTTGCGACCCCATGGACTGTAGCCTACCAGGCTCCTCGCTCCATGGGATTCTCCAGGCAAGAATACTGGGGTGGGTTGCCATTTCCTTCCCCAAGGGATCTTCCTAACTCAGGGATTGAACTCAGGTCTCCTGCATTGCAGGCAGATGCTTTAACCTCTGAGCCACCAGGGAAGCCCTTTATATACACATATACGTGTATTTAATATGTATACAGATATATACATATGTATACACATGTGTCAGTCAGTTAGTTCAGTCGCTCAGTCATGTCCAACACCATGAATTACCGCACGCCAGGCCTCCTTCTCCATCACCATCTCCCGGAGTTCACTCAGACTCACGTTCATCGAGTCCGTGATGCCATCCAGCCATCTCATCCTTGGTTGTCCCCTTCTCCTCCTGCCCCCAATCCTTCCCAGCATCAGATTCTTTTCCAATGAGTCAGCTCTTCGCATGAGGTGGCCAGAGTACTGGAGTTTCAGCTTTAGCATCATTCCTTCCAAAGAAATCCCAGGGCTGATCTCCTTCAGAATGGATTCCAGCCATCTCATCCTTGGTTGTCCCCTTCTCCTCCTGCCCCCAATCCTTCCCAGCATCAGATTCTTTTCCAATGAGTCAGCTCTTCGCATGAGGTGGCCAGAGTACTGGAGTTTCAGCTTTAGCATCATTCCTTCCAAAGAAATCCCAGGGCTGATCTCCTTCAGAATGGATTGGTTGGATCTCCTTGCAGTCCAAGGGACTCTCAGGAGTCTTCTCCAACATCACAGTTCAAGAGCATCAATTCTTCAGTGCTCAGCCTTCTTCACAGTCCAACTCTCACATCCATACATGACCACAGGAAAAACCATAGCCTTGACTAGACGGACCTTAGTTGGCAAGGTAATGTCTCTCCTAGAATATACTATCTAGGTTGGTCATAACTTTTCTTCCAAGGAGTAAGCATCTTCTAATTTCATGGCTGCAGTCACCATCTGCAGTGATTTTGGAGCCTCCAAAAATAAAGTCTGACACTGTTTCCACTGTTTCCCCATCTATTTCCCATGAAGTGATGGGACCAGATGCCATGATCTTCGTTTTCTGAATGTTGAGCTTTAAGCCAACTTTTTCGCTTTCCTCTTTCACTTTCATCAAGAGGCTCTTTAGTTCTTCTTCACTTTCTGCCACAAGGGTGGTATCATCTGCATATCTGAGGTTATTGATATTTCTCCCAGCAATCTTGATTCCAGCTTGTGTTTCTTCTAGTACAGCATTTCTTATGATGTACTCTGCATATAAGTTAAATAAACAGAGTGACAGTATACAGCCTTGACGTACTCCTTTTCCTATTTGGAACCAGTCTGTTGTTCCATGCCCAGTTCTAACTGTTGCTTCCTGACCTGCATACAGATTTCTCAAAAGGCAGATTAGGTGGTCTGGTATTCTCATTTCTTTGAGAGCTTTCCACAGTTTATTGTGATCCACACAGTCAAAGGCTTTGGCATAGTCAATAAAGCAGAAGTAGATGTTTTTCTGGAACTCTCTTGCTTTTTCCATGCTCTATACATATATAAGAAAGCGTTATTTGCTCAGTTGTGTCTGACTCTTTGTGACCCCATGGACTGTAGCCCTCCAGGCTCCTTTGTCCATGGAGTTCTCCAGGCAAGAATACTGGAATTGGTTGCCAAGCCCTCCCGATGCAGGGATTGAACAAGGGTCTCCTACATTGCAGGCAGATTCTTTACTGTCTGAGCCACCAGGGAAGCCCAAACACATACATGTAGAAGAGATACACAGATGCTGGTGTTACCAGAATCATACCCTTGCCCCTCCCTTGAATGGAAACCAATTATTCTTAGCTGAGAGTCAGAACGAAGCTGCAAAATATATATATATATATCTTTATATTACATATAGCTTCAATTTCTGAGTAAGTGTACTTTTAAAATAATATATTAAATGCATTTTATTTATTTATTTGAATAGTATAGGTAGTTTGACTTCCAAAAAGTACTGCAGCAATGAATGAGAATTTACATTTCATCAAGATCTCCTTTCATGTTCTTCAGTAAAATTCTATCGTTTCCTCAAGTTGAACTTACAAACTTGTTGCTAGGTTTATTGATGGGTGTTTTGTTATTTCTTTAGCAATTTGATGGGGTTTTTTTTTTTCTCACTAGGGCTTCCCACTTGGTGCTAGTGGCAAAGAACCCACCTGCCAATGCCAGAGACATAAGGGATGTGGGTTTGATCCTTGGGTTTGGAAGATCCCCTGGAGAAGGAAATGGCAATCTATTCCAGTATTCTTGCCTGGAGAATCCCATGGACAGAGGAGTCTGATGAGCTGCAGTCCATAGGGTTGAAAAGAGTTGGACATGACTGAGCGACTTAGAATGCATGCACGAGGCAGAGCTCTTGGGTAATACAGGGATGTGGCACCCAATGCTCCTGCAAGACTAGAGAGAATTTGGACTGAAAATGCTATTGGGGGACTTTCCTAGTAGGTCCAGTGGTTAAGACTCTGTGCTTCCAATGCAGAGGGTCTGGATTTGATCCCTGGTCAGAGAACTAAGATTCCACATGATGCAAGGCACAGCTGAAGGGAAAAAAAAGGGCTAGGGCTTAGCAAAACCAAGTCCTGGATTATCTCTCCAAAACCATTTCACCCACAGGCTTCTCTGTGTCACCCAGGGCAACTCCATCCTTCCAATAGCTGTGGTCCTGAGCCTGCCGCACACTGACTTTTCTCTACCCCTTCCCCTCGCCCTGTCATCCCCAGGCCTTGTCCTTCACACAGCCCCTCAATCCTGCTGTCACTGGATCTTCAGGGTCACACCACTACTCACCACCCTGCTCCTGCCTTCTCAATGACTGGCCTTCTGCCCTGGCCCCTCCAGCTAGCCCTCCCAGGGACCACAGGGGTCCTTTTCAACTGCAAATCAGGCCAAATGGCTCAGCGAACCCTGAACCCTATAGCTCCTTAGCTTGCAGGGCCTCCATGATCCCCACTGCACATTGACCCCACTTCCAGCAACCTGTGCTTCCTGGCACTTCCTCTTTCCAGCATCGCCCCACATACACCCCCTTCCCCCCTCCAACCCCTCTTCCTGACTGCTCCCTTGGCCTGGAGCCTTCTCCCACATTTCTGTACGGCTTAGATCATCCCTTTCCTGGGAGCTTTGTCCACACTGAGAGAGTGGGGAGTGTGTTGAAGAGATGGCAGAGTTGGGCCTCTCCAAGCTGCTAAGCCCCCTAAGAGGAAGAGGTCCTGTCTCCAAGGTCAAGCAACCTCCTGGGGCAAGAAGGAGTGTGTGACACCCCAGGAGTTTGACTCAACACACTGGCCTGTTCCTCATTCTCTCTACCCATCCCCTTTTTTCCTGCAGCCCCCTCCTTATCTCCCTTCTATCCTTTGGTATTTGAGGGTGGTCCTGCTCCAGGATTCCTTCTCAAGGGGAAGCCAGAGAAGGGTCAGGATGAGTGAGTCTCAGATTTCACCAGTTCACAATTCACTAAAGGTTAACAAGGTTAGGGCTTCCCTGGTGGCTCAGATGGTAAAGAATCCTCCTGTAATGGAGACATGGGTTTGATCCATGGATCAGGAAGATCCCCTGGAGAAGGGAATGGATACCCATCTCAGTAGTCTTGCCTGGAGAATCCAATGGACAGAGGAGCCTGGCAGGCTATAGTCCATGTGGTAGCAAAGAATGGGACACGACTGAGTGACTAAGACACACATGTTGAGGTTAATAGGAAAAGGAAATGCCAAAGCAGAGTCCAGCTTAGAGTGCTGTGCAGGCTCCAGCAGCTACCATTTATTTATTGAGCTAAAGCCTGTCTGTCCTTAAAAAATTCACCTATGACCTTGGGAATACGTCACTGTCCTCTGAGGCTCAGTCTCTGGGTTCAAGAGGACAGACTATCCACGTCTGCAGAGAGTGATGACACCTGTGCCCACAGAGGGGAGAGCCGGGTGGGTGATGATGCTGACACAGAGCACCCCATGGGGAACACCCAACACGTGTTCACCTGGAGCCCTGGGCCAGAACCTACAGCTCCACCTCCCTTAAGAAACTGAGCTTTTTTGTTGGGGGCCAGACTGGCACCCCTGAAATAGCCATGACAGAGAGGCACTCACAGAACACTCTGAGCCCCAACCCAGACTGGATAGACCATCACCAAGGATGTCTGTAACAGGCCATGACGGCAGGTTAACAGCAGAGAGAGAGCGTGCCTTAGGCTGGGGGAAGGAGCCGTGACCCAAGGGGCCAGGCCTTGGTGCAGGTCTTACTTCCAGACTGGGGAATCTGGGTGCTCCCATTGGTGGGGGTGGTCCACTCTGCAGCTGTGGGCTGTCTGCCCCCATCTGCATCTTTCCGCTCTGCACACCCAAATCCCTCCCGTCTGACCACCCTTTGCAGCCACCACTTTCTCAAAGTGGATTTGCTTTCAATCGCCATTTGCTAAATCTGCCCCCTCTAAACCTTGGGGGGGATGGAGGGATTAAGCCTGATTACAGATGTTATAGAAGCGCCCCGGAGCCCCAAGGCGGGAGTCTGGAAAGAGGGCAGCTGGAACCTGCACCTGCTCCTCCTGGGCTGACCAGGCTCTGGACCCCTTTGACAAGCCCTTCCGAGGCCCCCAAAGGGACTGTGCCTCCACTCATCCCAGGTCACGAGAAGCAGACTCATGGGCTCCGTGAGGAAGATGAGCAGTTCCTTCAAGAGGGGTTCACTCAAGAGCTCCACATCAGGATCACAGAAGGTGAGTGGGCAGGCAGAGGGCCTGCGGGGAGGGGATGCTGGTCTCCCACTGCCCTCTTTCAGAGTGCCTGGGCGGTGGAGGTGGGCGTCCGAGACTAGAGCTCCTGTGTCAAGACTGCTCCTCACCCTTCATGCCAGTATATCTAACGCTCACCCCTCCCAGCTGCCCCCACCATGCACATATCCCCCAAGGCTCTCAAGGAGGCTACTCGGGGTGTGAGCCGTGCAGACAATGTGAGTCTCACATTCCATTCCTCCACTGTAATGTCACCCCCTTAGCTCTCGGGGTCTTACCTCAAAGTTTACCTTTGTTCCTCATCACATGTCTGCAGGATAACTGGAGGACTTTGGGGAACCCTCAGTGAAGATCAGAGATGCCTCAGAGGGCCCCAGGAGGGCCAAGGGGTACCTGGGACTCAAAGCAGACTGATGGAAAGAGGTTGTGATGTCCCTGCCCCTGGGCCCCATACAGCGCCTTGCAAAGAGGTGTACTGACTTGAACCCTACCTGTGCTTTTCCCAGGTGACTGGACTGGAGGCCTGAACACTCAGGGCCTTAAATGATTCTCTGAACTCAGGGGACCTGGACAGGCCAGCACTTAACCCTTACCATTCAGAGGGTGGTGAGATCCAGCCAGGAGCCCAGCCTAGGCCACTCTGGGGGCCTCTGGACATCTCACCCCAGAGGCTCAGGGAGGGGGAATCTGTTTTCCCTGAGGATGCCCACTGAGGGAAGGGACTAGGAGAGGCAGCAGAGGTGCCACAGTGCACAAACAGGGGCTTGCCCTGTGTGGGTGGCGAGGACACCCCTCTCCCACGAGCCCTCACTAGCACCCACATGCAGGCGGACTCCAGGACCTGGGACTTGAGACCGGAAAGGCCTTTCCCCTAGTCTGGAAGCAGAGGGGTCATCTTGGGGCTCCCCAGGCTTCAGGCTCCCAGCTGCAAACTGGGTGGGCAGGTATGGGCCAGTTTCTCACATCCCATGAACCTGAAGATTCAGATGGAACAAATGAAGGACTTTCTCTTCTAAATAAAGAGTTAAAATTCACCTGTCTCAGAAATAGAAAAGATCTGTCCTTTGGGGGCTCTGTCGGGGCATCTCTCTGCTTTTATGCGTGTATGAGTCAGTGTTCTTTGCAGGGACAGTAAGCACCCATGTCTTGTGCAAAATCAACATCCAAAAACCCACCACAGCATTTGGCAGGAATGAGACCCATGTGCAGCCTGGGACCACATGACCCCTTCTTCCCAAACCAAGCGTCCACTCTGCTCTCACTGATAAACTCTGAAAAGGAACAGGCTTTTGTTGTTCTTGAACATGGTATCTCCTCTTGACCTGTGCCTGATGCTGGAGAGGGAAGGGAGCAGGGGAAGTCCCAAATGGTGATAGATGGGGTCTGGACTCTCGGAATTCGGCAAGAGGGGAGGAGGGGGAAGTGCTCATCTTTTGTTCAAGATTGAAAAACACCTCACTAATATAGACACACTCACAACCTTCGCTGTAGGAGACATGCCATCGGTAACAATTCCAAGAGCAAAGGTCTCAGCCCCACTTCTCATTTCTGAGCAGACAGTGCCAAACTCCTAGAAAAGCCACATAAGGTGAAAACTCTTCATGTCATTGTTTGCCCTATTTACAGCCCTCAGCCCTGGAACTGAGAAGTGCACTTGCTGATAGAAGAATGAACGACAATACCTCTGGTTTTAAGGAAGCCACTCTTTAAAGCGGTGCTAGGAAACACCCCTAAATTCACACAGGCAGATAGTGGACTGTGCCCATTCTATTTTTTTACATACTTGGCCCTCTTTTGACATCACTAGCTCAGGGCCAGGTCCCTATTTCCTAACCCAAACCCACGTTCTTCTGCCTGGTGTTCACTGAAACACACCAGGTGTCCCAAAGGGAAAAAGACTAACACAAGGTATATCATGCACAACCTCCCTGGGGTCATCTCGTCTGAACCTTCCATTGCCAAAGGCAAATTTAGCCTTTAGTCTTTGTCTGGCCAGCTCTTCTCATCTCTAAGGCACTTCCTATTGTCTTAGACAGACAGGGATGGCCAGCACACAGTCCTGGGTGATGAACCAAACTCAATGGACTTTGGGGCCCCTGGAGCTCCATTCTCAGCTGCCTGGTAGAATGGTCTGTCTTCCAGAAAAAGCCTCGAGTGTTCACAAGGGAGATAGAAAATGTGTCTGTGTGCGACTCCTTGTCTGTACTTTTGTCTCTGTCTATATTTTATTTAGCTGAAAGATGCAGAAGACATTTAGAGTCCACGGCCAAGGTCTTAAACACAACTAAATAATAGTCTGGCCCAGTATCTTAGAGTCAACTTTGAAAAACTGTAGTCCATGTACTCAAGGGAAGCTACACAATGCTCCGTCAGCATTGCGTGCTGTGGAAAATCAGAAAGAACCAAGCAGTCCCTCTAGGAGGGTAAGGATCAGCTTTTGTTTATTCACACAATGGAATACTCTACAGCACTTGAATAACCAAGCCGGTTATCTCAGGATGGATGCACTAAATAAAAAAGCAAACCTTGAAAGCACACTCTTTATTGAAATTCTAGAACACAGGAAAATTCCACATAAATACACATATTTCTTTAGTGTGGAGGTGGTTAACTATATCCATAGTGTGCTCTCTTGCCCCCTCCTTCCCTTTTTTTAAGCAGAATAAAAAATACGAAGCACATATGGAAATTCGAAACACCGGTAACGGCAGGACTGTGGGTCTATGCTTATCTGTGGTATTAGCTGTGTCTCTGATATTGAAATCAGAGCCATGTTTTCATGATTTTTTAAAAAATGTGCTGATACTTTGCTTTTTAATGTCACAACTGCTACTGCTGCTGCTGCTAAGTCGCTTCAGTCGTGTCTGACTCGGTGAGACCCCATAAGCAGCAGCCCATCAGGCTTCCCCGTCCATGGGGTTTTCCAGGCAAGAGTACTGGAGTGGAGTGCCATTGCCTTCTCTGAATGTCACAACATAGGGTTTTATTTCATTAATTCATTCAAATGTTCATGGAAGCTTAGTCCATGCCAGACACTGTGTGAGGCCTTGTGAACAGACAAAGACTTACATTTTGTGAAGCTGATATTTCAGTGGAAGAGATGAAGTATAACAGAATGTGGTAGGAAGTAAACAGGGGTAGGATAGAGAAAGATATGGTTGGGTAGGTGGCCATCCAACTTATAGATAGTGTCTAAATAGCTGGCATTTATACTCATGCCTTTGGTTTCAGAAGGATTCAGCTATTCAAAGAGCTGAGAGAACATTCCAGGCAAAAGGGAACCGAAAAATGTGCTAATACCTTTAAAGTAGGCCACAGAGGCAGTGAGGGAACCCTCACTGCCTCACAGGGTGTCCTGACCTGGGGTTGCCCCAGCTGCGCCCATGGAGGTGAATTGTGAGTGAGGGCAAAGCACAGTACAAAGCGGACTGAGAAAGGACTCCTGTAAAGCTGCCCCCGGGATTGTCTGAGCCTCCTTCTTGAGGTCGGCATGCAGGCTGGGGTCACCTCCGCCAGTCTCACCTCCTGCAGTCCCACTGCCCCTCCTCTTGCAGCAGTGGTGGCAGAACTTTGGCACTACGACCAGGTCCAGGACCCCAAGGGGTTCTGCCTCCCCTGCTTCTCGGAGGGCACTGCTAGAACCTAGGGTGTCATGCATACCCACATAGCCTGCATTTGGAATCCACTAACAGAATTCCAAGTGTGTGTGTCTTCAGTTGCTCAGTTGTGTTGGACTCTTTGCAACCCCATGGACTGTAGCCCACCAGGTTCCTCGTCCATGGGATTCTCCAGGCAAGAATACTGGAGTGGGTTGCCATTGGTTGCCATTTCCTCCTCCAGCAGAATTTCATATGCAAATCCAAACCATCCCCATCCCCAAGCAGGAGGGGCCCAGCTCCCTACTCCTCTGTCATGAAGGCCGTAGAGGTAACAGATTCCCACCAGGACCTGTCTTTCCATGGTTGCCCCAACATCTGTGGGACAATACCTGAAATCTGATTCTTGTGAATAGCCAATTGTTGTTGCATCTTCAACCCATTATATGCTGATACTTTCATAAAATTCAATACAGATGAATTATTAAATGATGAAATTTTTAAAAGAGATACATCAAGCCTTAAGGTTGTAAAAAATTATTAACCGTAACAGACGTCTATTGATTCCTTCAAACTGCTGTACTGGTGCGGCCCTCATGGCAGTCCTTACAGTCTACAGCCCTGTGCTCAGGGCATACTATGAATACAAGGGTCCAGGAGACTACACGACTCCTTTAATCCCTGCTACTACCCCAGGGAGCAGGGGCTGTGGCCCCCTTTGAGGCTGAGGAAGATTCTCAGAGCAGAGCTGAGCCAGAGGAGACTCAATCTGGGCCCTATCTTTCCCCAGGCACTGTGGTACCTGATTCTCTAGCATCTGAACTGGGCAGGGGAGTTGCCTTTTATGTGAATATGGGGCTTTGGGGATCACGACTCCTTTAATCCCTGCTACTACCCCAGGGAGCAGGGGCTGTGGCCCCCTTTGAGGCTGAGGAAGATTCTCAGAGCAGAGCTGAGCCAGAGGAGACTCAATCTGGGCCCTATCTTTCCCCAGGCACTGTGGTACCTGATTCTCTGCATCTGAACTGGGCAGGGGAGTTGCCTTTTATGTGAATATGGGGCTTTGGGGATCCCCAGGCCCAGGTACAGGCCCTAGACCCCATGTTCAAATCTGAGCAGAGTTCCTCAGGCAGCCACCCATGGGAGAAGGGCCTGGGTGATGTGGCAGAGAGCTCTTGAGTTCAGGAGAAGGTGCCACAGGGGCCCTCAGCCTGTGGACAATCCAGTCACCCTTCACCTATGTGACAACAGGTGTTCTCAGGGACGGTGGGTCCAGCCCCTCTCTGGGGCCTGTGGGGTCGCCCACTTGCCTGCAAGTTCTAGTTTCTGGTTCACTTGGACTCCTCACTGTTCGGTAGCCCCCACGTTTAGCCCAGGGGCAGAAAGCTCAAGGCCTGGTTCTTCCACTCTGAGAGGCCAGGGTGGGGGAGTTGTTATTCAGTCGCTAAGTAGTGTCTGACTTGGCAACACCATGAACTACAGCATGCCAGGCTTCCCAGAGTTTGCCCAAATTCATGTCCATTGAGTTGGTGATGCCATCCAACCCTGGGGGCAGGAGAGAGCAGGGAATGGGTTCGGAGTCACTTGCTCGAAGAATATTGCCCCCTCTTCCCCCTGCCTCTCCCCCTCCCCACAGTATCAGAGAAAGGGCCTGGGAAAGAAGCTGCTGGGGTGACAGGAGCCAAAGGGAGTGGGTTGGGCTGCAGGGTCTGTGTTTGAGGAAGTTGGAGGGGGAGTACGGGAGGGGCGAGCAGATCTAACATTGCCCAATAACTCACAGGCCCCCAGGGCTGAGGTTGGGTCCAGGCTGGGCTGAGGGGCACCCCTGGGCTAGGCAGGGGCTGAGACCTGGCCAGAGCCCACCATGACTGCTGTGTTGTCCAACCAGCCTGACGCCCTTGCTTTGGGCAAATACTCAGGGGGAGGTATGACCCTGGCAGGCCAACCCCCACCCCAGTGTAAAGGGGATGCCAAACAAGAGACCCTTGGAAGGCATTCCAAGGAAGGCACCCCTGTACATTCCAGGAGGAATCTGGCTGGCCGGTGGGGAAACATTTGGTTGCTTTGTTGAGTTGGCCTGAGAATGAAGGCAAGCCATCACAAGGTTGAGTCAAAATCTCTGACGGGTTGGGAGGGGCTGTAGGCAACCAAGATGTCCTGTTGCTTCAAGACTCCCAAGAGGACGCTGTGAAGCCTAACATCAAGAACAGCCTGGAGACAGCAGCCCCCAAACCAGAGGGACCAAGGAGTTCCTTGTTAGAGATTCACAGTGCACACCACCATATTAAAGGTTCTGATAAGTCTTGCATGAAAGAAACTTCCATTTAACTCAGAGCACCCCACCAAAACCCTTTTCATGTCACCATTTTTGGAGCAGTTCAAGGGGAAGGCTGGGGATGCAATGGCAGCCCTGTGACCTCTGACCTCCCCTTACCCTTTGGCTTGTGCTTCACTGCACACAGCAGATCAAGCCACAAACCAAGCCCTTCATCAGAACCCCCACCCCTAGAAGGCAGCTCAGGTGACCCCCACCTCCTGGAACCAAGGCCCCTCTCCCCTGGCCTCAGTCAAAATTTCCTCCCCAAGAGATTTTCAGCTGCTAAGAAAAGTCATACTTTTCCCCATATCAGCCCTTCTGTGTCTTGGGACACATTTCCTCTTTTGAATGCAAATAAGTGTCTGGAAAAGGCACATGTGACCCTGAGCAGTAGGTATCACATGATATAACTATGGGCCTCACTGGCACGCTTGACCTTCAGCTCTAGAGCAGCCTAGAATGCTAGAAAAGAGCCTGGAGCTGGGGAGGCCTCAGTGCAAATCCTAGTTCTGCTGTGTGGCCACAGGGAAGCCACTTAACCTCTCTAGGCCTTGGTTTCCTCATCAGTAAGATGAGCTGGTTTTGCATGGGACTTTTCTAGAAAATTTCTTACTTTCTATATGTTTTATGCAATTAAAAACAACAACAACAACAATTTGTAACATGTCACAGGTTTAATTTTTAGAACACTGGCTGAAAGGCAAATAAAACCCCATTATGATCAGCTAGGAAGTTGTTGGTGCAGTACGTCATGGTTCTTTGTTCTCTGCAAGCCCACTGTGGTGTTTTAGTAAAGCCATCCTTCCCCAGCAAACACATCTTAGCCCTGCTGCATGCTGCCAGGACCTCTTGGAGCTCAGGAGCCAGTGATGACAAATCAGAAAACAACACTACCATCAGGGGCAGACATCCAGCAGGGTCACCTGGATACGGTGCCAGATAATGAAAGCATGACAGCAGCAGGAGGGGCAGAGCCTCAGGGCAGGGGCTCCAGTTCTATGTTGGCCCCAGGGAAGGAGGCACTGAGCAAAGCCTGAAGGACAGGTGGCCCAGACAGTAAAGAATCTGCCTGCAATGCAGGAAATCTGAGTTCTATCCCTGGGTCGGGAAGATCCCCTAGAGTAGGAAACAGCAACCTGCTCCAGTATTCTTGCCTGAGAAATCCTATGGACAGAGGAACCTGGTGGGCTACAGTCCATGGGGTCGCAGAGTCGGAAACGACTGAGTGACTAAGCACACATATATGCACACAACTTTACTGCAGTCAGCTTTGACCTGTTATGAAGGCTTTTGATTCAACAGTAAAAGAAAGATGGTCCAGAAGACTGAGAGTTGGGATTTGGGCAGGGGGGAAGGGGAGGGGGATTGAGTTGCATCTCACCGGGTTAGACTGGATTTCACATTCTTCCACAGGCTTGGAAGAACCCAGGCTTGAACAATGCAGTGCTTCAGTGTCTTTTAATTTTACATGGTGCTGTGACATGTATTTCATACAGTCACCAGGCCCGCCTGCTCCCCTGGACATCTTAGAGTCTGTCACACCCACAAGCCCCCTGTGCCCATCCTCCCTTACCCCACATCCAGAGGAAGCAGTGTAAGCCCCCGCTCCCTCCCATCCGCTGCAGATAACTGGCAGGTGGTTGGTACCCCACAGTGGCTTCTACACACTCAGACTGGAAAGTACACACACATGGAGGGGTTCAGTTCAGTTCAGTCCAGTCGCTCAGTCGTGTCCGACTCTTTGCGACCCCGTGAATCGCAGCACGCCAGATCTGCCTGTCCATCACCAACTCTCGGAGTTCACTCAGACTCAAGTCCATCGAGTCCGTGATGCCATCCAGCCATCCCACCCTTGGTCGTCTCCTTCTCCTCCTGCCCCCAATCCCTCCCAGCACCAGAGTCTTTTCCAGTGAGTCAACTCTTTGCATGAAGTGGCCAATGTACTGGAGTTTCAGCTTCAACATCAGTCCTTCCAATGAACACCCAGGACTGATCTCCTTTAGGATGGACTGGTTGGATCTCCTTGCAGTCCAAGGGACTCTCAAGGGTCTTCTCCAACACCACAGTTCAAAAGCATCAATTCTTCAGTGCTCAGCCTTCTTCACAGTCCAACTCTTACGTCCATACATGACCACAGGAAAAACCATAGCCTTGACTAGACGGACCTTAGTCAGCAAAGTAATGTCTCTGCTTTTGAATATACTATCTAGGTTGCTCATAACTTTTCTTCCAAGGAGTAAGTGGCTTTTAATTTCATGGCTGCAATTACCATCTGCAGTGATTTTGGAGCCCCCTCAAATAAAGTCTGACACTGTTTCCACTGTTTCTCCAGTTATTTCCCATGGAGTGATGGGACCGGATGCCATGATCTTCATTTTCTGAATGTTGAGCTTTAGTAAATGGAATCATCTCTGTGTGTGTGTGTCTGCTCAGCTGTGTCCAACTCTTTGCTACCCTCTGGACTGTAGCCTGTCAAGTTCCCCCATGCTTGGGATTTTTCAGGGAAGAATACTGGAGTGGGTTGCCATTTCCTTCTCCAGGGGATCTTCCCAACCCAGGAATCAAACCCGGGTCTCTGGCATTGCAGGCAGATTCTTTACCATCTGAGCCACCAGGGAAGCCATTTTTACTCAAACAGAATTCCATAGTTCTCATCACTCACACCTTTAGCGGCCCATGTACTCTTTCAGCAGCAGATCTAGAGCTAAGTCTGTCTTGCATTTCTGGGTATTTCATCCATATATGTGTACCGTAATGGGGTCTTTCATTTTTCTCCCCTCTTCTTCCCTGTCTACTCGCTATGTGCGTGTAACATGGCATCATGATCACTGTGCTCCAACGAACAGACGGTAGAGTCTGTGGACACAGAACGAATACGCGTATCTTGGGGTTTTGCCAGTGTCTGCTGCTAAAGATGGGATCAAAATGAACATGTTTCTTTGTGTTTGGGGATGTAGGTGATTTAAAACTCTTGACATCAGCCCAAATAATTTGAGGAAACCCAGGTCCAGAAAAGGTGACCTGCTGGACTTGGCTGGGCTTCCCTTGCCCCCAAAGATCCAGCTCCACCCCATCCCCCTCAGCTCTCCAGCCACACACAGTGCTCCTCTCCTCCAGCCCACTGGTCCCGCCACCTGAGGGCTTTGCACTGGCTGTCCACGCCCCTGGGCTGCCCTTTCCAGAAGCCTTACTCATTCATTCCCTCAGACACCCCATCTGTGGCAGCCACGCCTTTAATTTTCCCTCTTTACATGATGAATCTGCTGGTTTATTCACATTCAGTCTGACTAGAGTGACTGCTCCAGAGGCAGGGCTCCATCCACCTTGGTGTCCTAGCTCCGCAAAACTGCAGCCTGAGTAGTGAGGGGGTCTCCTTGGGCCTGTGGTGGAAGACGAGCCCTTCATGGGGTCTGACTTTACACTGTACTCCTTGGTATTCTTTTCTTTCAGTGCCTTTTTTAAAAAAGTTTTCTTTTTTAAAAAAATGTGGGCCATTTTAAAAAGTCTTCATTGAATTTGTTACAATATTGCTTCTGTTTGCAAGTCATGTGAGATCTTAGCTCCCTGAGGAAGAATGAACCTGCACCTCCGAACTAGAAGGTGAAGTCTTAACTTCTGGACCACCAGAGAAGTCCCCTTCTTGCCTCTTTTTGTAGCCAGATTCCCACCGTCAGCCTTTCTACTCCCTCTGTGGTTAAAGAGACTCTGGGACCAAAAAGGAGCAAAATGTATCCACACTTGAATCCCCTGGGCCACTGGATCTCTCCTGGAAAGCTATGCTACTACCAGTCACGCCTCCTTCCCCAGGGTCTCCTATCCCCTCAGGCCCATGGAAGAATATGTGCTTTTTAATACTGCTGGTCATGGTTAATAGCAAAGGGGGCAGAGGCTGTAGATTCGGGAGTGCTCATTTGCTGCCCAGTGGCCATTCTAATACTGTGTGAAGCCTCATTGGCCATGGGAGGAAGGGTGAGTGCGAAGGAGGCCAGGGAGCTGTGGGTGGTGGAGATCATAGACCCACCTGGGGGGCTGCAGGATCCCATCAATCCTGAGATGGGGGCGAGGGTGCAGTTCAAGGGTAATCCAAGTAATGGCCTGGGAAGCAGGACGGCAGCTGGAGGGCTAATGCTCCTTAGTATCTGCTTTCGTGTGATTAATGGCTGTGGATAAACCCTTGAGCCTGGGAAAGCGGGTGCCACAGCTAAGCCTGACCGCGAGCATCACTTTGGGTTATGCTGGGAGCAGGCAGTATTCCGTCCATTTACATTTTAGCACAGGTGTTTGAGGACAGTGGCCAAGTCATCATCTGAGAAATACTAAAAGCTGACTAATAACAGAGGTGGGGCTCTGAACTCACGGAGAGAGCAGAAAAGAAGGCCAGGAGGGAGCCTGGTGCTGGGGCCCCAAGTACCCTCTCATTGCTTCTTGCCTGGGCTCACAGGTCTTCTGCCCCACCTGGACGGCTCCAGGCTGCACCAGTGGTAACACCAGGAGCATTCTGCCTCTGCATCATCTACCTGTCTTTCCTCTGCATGTGATCCATTTGCACTTCACCAGTATCCTGTAAATAGCAGGATCGGTGCAGACAAATCAGATGCAGGCAGGGGATGAGGCAGGTCTCCTCGGTCTCAGGTGTGCCCAGCATTAACCCTTCAGCTGCTGGGTCACAGAGAAGAGCCCAGGGTCCCAGGGGAGGCACTCGGGTGCCTGGGCAGCTCTGGACAATGGCTATTTCCTAACCTGTACAGAGGCATCCTGATGTTTTCCCATCTGAAAGTGCATTCCTGCTGAAGCCCAGCCCTGCCTGTGACCATCTGCCTGTGCAGGAAGGCAGGTGCTTGGTTCCTAAAATCACAGGTGAAAACACTCAAGCACAGAGGGCTCTGGACTTTGGCACCATCCAGTGTTCCCATCAGCCCAGGCACTGACTGCATTTGGCATGTCCTTTCCTTTCTGCCAAATTGGTCCGCTGCCCCAAGGCAGCTCTCACTCATCCTTCACTGTTGGTTAACCTCTGGGCCAGGAGAGGCGCCCCACCCAGATGTTAACTGTTCCGGCCCACCTGTCCTCACAGGAGGAGCCGCTGTTTCTCTCCCAAGAACAGTGAGTTGTGTGTCTTTGCCCAGGGGCGCCTGGCTGCTGCCCTCACTGAGCACACCCTCCCTCTTCCCCCTTCCTGGTCCTCAGGGGAGGGGGGTGGGTGTTGTTTTTGGGGCACCCATTCATTCCCCACAGGCAGTCAGTTTCTATGCCAACGTCTGAACTGCCCCCAGACCGACCACAGAGAGCTGACAAACTCCCGGCCTCTCCTGAGCAAGTGCTAAAGCTGTACTTCACAATTGTTCTGGTTTTTTTTTTTTAGGGGGAGGAAGATGTTCAAGATTTTTTTTTGGAGTATAGTTGATTTATAACGTTGTGTTCAGTGTACAGTACAGCAAAGTGAATCAGTTATACATACACATATACCCACTTTTTTAAAAAAGGCTCTTTCCCCATATAGGTCATTACGGAGTATTGAGTAGAGCTCCTAGTGCTGTTCAGCAGGTTCTCGTTTGTTATCTATTTCATACATTGTAGTGTGCATATGTCAGTTCTAATCTCTCAATTTATCCCTCCCCCTTGCCTCTGCATCATCTACCTGTCTTTCCTCTGCATGTGATCCATTTGCACTTCACCAGTATCCTGTAAATAGCAGGATCGGTGCAGACAAATCAGATGCCAGGCAGGGGATGAGGCAGGTCTCCTCGGTCTCAGGTGTGCCCAGCATTAACCCTTCAGCTGCTGGGTCACAGAGAAGAGCCCAGGGTCCCAGGGGAGGCACTCGGGTGCCTGGGCAGCTCTGGACAATGGCTATTTCCTAACCTGTACAGAGGCATCCTGATGTTTTCCCATCTGAAAGTGCATTCCTGCTGAAGCCCAGCCCTGCCTGTGACCATCTGCCTGTGCAGGAAGGCAGGTGCTTGGTTCCTAAAATCACAGGTGAAAACACTCAAGCACAGAGGGCTCTGGACTTTGGCACCATCCAGTGTTCCCATCAGCCCAGGCACTGACTGCATTTGGCATGTCCTTTCCTTTCTGCCAAATTGGTCCGCTGCCCCAAGGCAGCTCTCACTCATCCTTCACTGTTGGTTAACCTCTGGGCCAGGAGAGGCGCCCCACCCAGATGTTAACTGTTCCGGCCCACCTGTCCTCACAGGAGGAGCCGCTGTTTCTCTCCCAAGAACAGTGAGTTGTGTGTCTTTGCCCAGGGGCGCCTGGCTGCTGCCCTCACTGAGCACACCCTCCCTCTTCCCCCTTCCTGGTCCTCAGGGGAGGGGGGTGGGTGTTGTTTTTGGGGCACCCATTCATTCCCCACAGGCAGTCAGTTTCTATGCCAACGTCTGAACTGCCCCCAGACAGACCACAGAGAGCTGACAAACTCCCGGCCTCTCCTGAGCAAGTGCTAAAGCTGTACTTCACAATTGTTCTGGTTTTTTTTTTTTAGGGGGAGGAAGATGTTCAAGATTTTTTTTTGGAGTATAGTTGATTTATAACGTTGTGTTCAGTGTACAGTACAGCAAAGTGAATCAGTTATACATACACATATACCCACTTTTTTAAAAAAGGCTCTTTCCCCATATAGGTCATTACGGAGTATTGAGTAGAGCTCCTAGTGCTGTTCAGCAGGTTCTCGTTTGTTATCTATTTCATACATTGTAGTGTGCATATGTCAGTTCTAATCTCTCAATTTATCCCTCCCCCATCCCCTGTAGGATTGTTCTTATACCCATGTCTTTTACCCTACCTTTTTTACCCATGTCCCTCCATTCCTTTTTTTAAGACCCTGCTAATCCATGGTATGAGGTTGGACCACTGAAAATTTGCCATTTGTATGGGTCAAAACCAGCCAGCTAGAGGCAATTTCATGTTGCTTCAGGGAGTTGGCAATTTAGAGCCACACAGATCTCCGACTGTGGTCAGATGGGCAGTAGAGGCGGCCAGGAGAGGGCAGCAGAGAGCTGAGCCGACACAGCTCTGGCCCACATGCGCGACTGGGGCTGGTGCACGAAGCCAGTCGCCTCTGGCTTTTTTTGAGCCCTAATCCTGTCCCAAGTGGGGTTTCCGGAGGGGGCAGCTGCCTTCCATATCCATCTCTGCGGTGGCTCCAAAGCTCTGGAAGCAGGGAACCACTGGCTCCGGCAGCCAGCTTTTGGTTTTATTTATTTTCTCTGTTGATTCTCTGTTTTTCATTTCATTGGTTTCCTTTCAAATTTTTATTATTTCTTTACTTGCACTTGTATTAGGCTTAATTTGTTCTTTCTCTGGTTTCCTAAGGTGGAAGCTTAGACTATTCATTCTTTATATTCCTTCTTTTTAATTATAAATGCATCAAGGCTATATATTTCCACCTCGGCACTGCTTTTGCTGCATCCCACAGATTTTGTCATTGAGTCGTGTTTGAGTCTCTGTGACCCCATGAACTGCAACACGCCAAGCTTCCCGGTCCTTCACCATGTCCTATAGCTTGCTCAAGCTCATGTCCATTGAGTCGGTGTGTCATCCAACCAGCTTATCCTCTGTCGCCCACTTCTACTCCAGCAGTATACATTTACCTATAATCTAGGTCCCCTTGAATAACATGCCAGATCAGCCCATCTTCTGGGTGCCTACAGAAGCACAAACACCAGGACTGTGGGATGACTGGAGACAGTGCAAATCACAGGGACCCTACTGTGACCATGCAGAATGGATCACGGCTGGCTCTGCCCTGTTTCACATTCCCAAGGGGAAACCGACCAGCAGACTGGACTCAGGCCATTACTGCAGAACCCACTCGAGACACAGTTCTCCCTTTGTGTGTTCAAGTGTTCTCCTTATCTTGTATTTGTAACTTTAAAAAAGATTTATTTATTTATTTTTATTTGGCTGCACTGGGTCTTAGTTTCAGCATGAAGGATCTTTAGTTGCTGTATGTGGGAACTTAGTTCCTGACCAGGGATTGAACCCAAAGCCCCTGCATTGGAAGGTAAAGTCCTAGCCACTGGACCGCTGGGGAATTCCCCCCACTGAAAGTTTCCTTTGACGTCTCCAAAATCACTGAGTCTCCAGTTCTAGTCTGCCAGTGAGTCCATGAAAGGCATTGTTCATTGCTATTATAGTGTGTTTGATTTGGTTTCCTTTTTATTCTTTTTTAGAGTTTTCATCTCTTTGCATGTATTTCCCCTCTATTTTTGCTTGTCATCTTTTTTTCACATTAGACCCTTTAGTGTAAAATCGTAATTATTTAAAATTCTTGGTCTGATGATTCCAAAATCTCTGCTGAATCTGAATCTGGTTCTGTTGTTTCTTTTGTCTCTTCAGACTGTTTTTCCTTGTCTTTCAGCACTCCGTGTAATTGTTGAAAGCGAGACATGTTATATTGGATAATGAGAACTGAGGTTCATATGACTTCAGTTGGAGGCTTTATATTTATTTGGCTAGCAGTTACACTGTGTTTGCTCTTTACTGTGGTTATAGATGTCTGAGGCTTTACTTTCATCCAGTGTATTTTTTACTTTCGTCTATTTTTTCTTGGTCTTTGAGTTCCTTTGAGAGTCCTTAGCATCTGAGCCTTGTGATCCACCCAGCTGTAGCCCTTCTATTCCACAGGAGCTCTGTTGTGGTGGGTGGGAAGATATGAGGGCCAGTGGGTGTACAGAAGCATTCTGTTACCCTAAGATCAGGTCTCAGTCTTAGTGAGCCTGTGCCTTGGACTCCAACCTTCACAAGTGCATCTCAGCTTTCTTCTCCCACTTACACAGACAAGAAGATTGGAGGAGGTTAAAATGATAAATTTTATGTTATAGATATATAGTTTAGGGCTTGTAGAGAAGGGGGCAATAGAGGATGAGATGGATGGATGACATCACCAACTCAGTGTGCATGAGTCTGGGCAAACTCTGGGAGACAGTGAAGGCAGGGAAGCCTGACATGCTGCAGTACATGGGGTTGCAGAGTCGGCCATGACTTAGCAACTGAACAACGAATGAAAGTGATTTTATGTGTATTCTTTAAAAACAACAAAGACATTAATTGGATGCCATCGACTCTGCATCTGGGGACTGGTGTTTTCACTTGGTTTGGGTGTTTTCGCAACACAGATGAGAGGGAGAATGGGAAATACCCCAGACCTCCTGCAGCTCCCTGGAGGGGCAGAGATGGGGACCCAGAGGTAGGTGAGGGTAGCCCCCAGTGGAGCAGAGGCAATGGAACCAGGCAGGGGCCTCAGAAGAGCTTTGGCGCAAGGCTGCTAGGTGTGGATAGAGACCCCAAGAGCACAACCAGAGTAGGGCCCTGGGGAGGGAACTCCAGGAGGGGCTGCAGCAGTGCGGGCGCAGCAGAGAAATAGGAGCCCAGAGCACAGCCATGGTGTAGAGCTGGTAGCCCCTGTGGGGGCCCGCAGGGCATTTAGCACTCAGGAGAACTTCTATCAGGCCCACGGGGACTCCTGCGCTATGATGATGTCCCAGGCCGAGGAGTCATGTCTGGCAGGGAGCACTGGCCTGTCCACAGTCGCTCCCATCCCAGGTGGGATGGAAGGTGCTAGGGAGCCAAGAAGGACACAGAGACGCCAGTTTGTCCCGCTGGAGAAGATGGCCCTTTGTGGAGCTCGGGACAGAAAGTGGGGCCTGTGCTCCACAAATGTGCTGGATAAAATGTCAAGGGCAAGAAAGAGAAGGAGGGAAGGAGGACAAGCTTTAGAGCCCTGCAAAGAGAGGGCAGAGTTGCCTGGTCTAATGGGGTGGGAGCAGGACCACAGAGGCAGGGTTGCACAGAATGCTGAGCGTGACAACTGGCCACAGGACATTCACCAGACCACCCTCTGTCCCTGACTCTCCAGGTCCTGTCTGGCAGAGGGTTCAGGGGGCAGAGGGTCTGGGGTCTGCCTCCATTTCCAGCTGCTTTAGCTGGGATACTTTCATCAGGTACCATTCTTGTCACCCAACTGAAGGTGGGTGACAGTGGGAGTGATTCAGACAGAATCCACTCTGGGAGATGATCCCATTTCACTAAAGCCAAGGAGGTTTCTATAGGGATCCTTAGCATCCCATCTCCAGACCTTCGAATGGACCTGGGCAGGGGGCAGTTTGCCTCAGAACAGTCATCAGCCCCCGGATGGTTAAGCTCCTGGTACTTGGGGAGAGGGCTTCCCAAACTCTCCCTGGTGACTTTGGATCTGAGATACACTCGGAGGTACTTCAGAAGAAAAAGGGGGATTAAGGGCCAACGAGTTTGGAGAACACGGGGTTATGTAAAATTAAAGACGTTTATTGGTTGTAGGACTTCTCAGAGCCTTTCCACATCCTAACATGTGAATCTCTAGATGGAAAATACAGTCTGCAAAATGGTCTCAGTTAGTTCATATGGGACCATTTTTTGAGAATGTCCAGTCTTGGAGGAGCCCAGTTTAGAAATTTAGGGAATTTTGTTCCTGGGCAGACTTGATTTTCTAAGAAACAGCATCACTGAATTAGGAACTCCTCACAGCAGAGATATTCCTCTTCATCTCAGGGGAAAAAGTTTAATTGGTACCTTGGGAGGAGGGAACTGTGTGTGATGGGGAGAGAAATGTCAGCTAGCAAAATTTCCCAGCACTAGGGGAAATTCCGGACTCATTGCTAGCAATCTCATAGCCAGCGTTATTTGTTGTTTGCTTTTTTCTGAATCAACTGGGAGAGAACTGGTAACCTGAAAAAAACAGTGATTCAGTCCTGAGAAGAAAGAAATCCCGTGATTTCCCCCCTCCCAACCCGGCTCCCCAGCCCCCGGACCTGGAAGGTATTGCCCTTAGTGAAATAATTGAAATAAGTCAGATAAAGAAAGACTGAGTCACATGCCTGCGTATTGGGAAGAAAATAGACCTTAAGTGGTATCACCACAGGGGGAAAAAAAAAGAGAAGAGTGGAGATGGTAGCTAATACTATTGTGGTAATCATTTTGCAGTTTATATATGTACCAAATCAACACTTACTTACATGATGTTGTGTGTTGATTATTTCAATAAAGTTGGAAAAAATAAACATAACATGAGACCTTGGAACAGAGAAAGGAATTAGATAAAAGAACCTAAGTTTAGTTTTTTAAGGAAACTCCATACTGTTCTCTATAGTTCAGTTCAGTTCAGTTCAGTCACTCAATCGTGTCCGACTCTTTGCAATCCCATGAACCGCAGCACGCCAGGCCTCCCTGTCTATCACCAACTCCCAGAGTCTACCCAAACCCATATCCATCAAGTCAGTGACGCCATCATCCCTTCATTCTTTCTGGAGTTATTTCTCCACTGATCTCCAATAGCATATTGGGCACCTACTGACCTGGGGAGTTCCTCTTTCAGTGTCCTATCTTTTTGCCTTTTCATACTGTTCATGAGGTTCTCAAGGCAAGAATACTGAAGTGGTTTGCCATTCCCTTCTCCAGTGGACCACATTCTGTCAGACCTCTCCACCATGATCCGGCTGTCTTGGGTGGCCCCACCTGGCCTGGCTGTATCAATTTCCATTTACACCCATAGTGTAGGAGGGTTCCCTTTTCTCCACACCCTCTCTAGCATTCATTGTTTGTAGATTTTTTGATAATGACCATTCTGACTGGTGTGAGGTGATACCTCATTGTAGTTTTGATTTGCATCTCTCTAATATTAAGTTATATTGAGCATCTTTTCATGTGCCTCTTGGCCATCTGTATGTCTTCTTTAGAGATATGTCTATTTAGGTCTTCTGCCCATTTTTTGATTGAGTTGTTTGTTTGTTTGTTTTTGCACAGGGGACTCAGCTTGGTACTCTGTGATGACTAGAGGAGTGGAAAGAGGGGGTGGGGTGAGAGGGAGAATCACTAGGGAGGGCATATATGTATACATAAGGCTGATTCATGCTGTTGTACAGCAGAAACTAACACAACATGGTAAAGAAATTGTATTCCAATAAAAATAAATTAAAATTTAAAAAACTAAGGAAATCTGAATAAAACATAATCTTTAGTTAGTGATAATATGTCGATATTGGCTCATTAACTGTAACAACATACCACAATATATGGGGCTTTCCCAGGTGGCACAATTTTAAAGAATCCACCTGCCAATGCAGGAGACATAGCTTTGATCACTGGGTTGGGAAGAATCCCTGGAGAAGGAAATGGCAACCCATTCCAGTATTTTTGCTTGGAAAATCTCATGGACAAAGGAACATGGCGGGCCACAGTCCATGGGATCACAGAGTTGGACACAACTGAGTGACTGTTCACACACACACGCACCATAGTATATGTTGTTGTTGTTCAGTCATTAAGTCGTATATATGCTACCAGAATAACGTATTGGAGAAGGAAATGGCAACCCACTCCAGTATGCTTGCCTGGGAAATCTCATGGACAGAGGAGCCTGGCGGGATAGAGTCCAAGGTGTCACACAGAGCCAGATAGGACTTAGCAATTAAATGAACAACAACAGTATATACAACATATATACATTTTTATTCTAGTTTAAATGGACCATAATAATATGTTTATATTATTAAAGAGTATAGGGGAGATGGAAACTATCTATACTGTCTTTCTCTTTTTATTTTTATTTATTTTACGTTTTATTTTCTTTAACACCAAAAACGTTTTGTATTGGGTATAACCAATTAACAATGTTGTGATAGCTTCAGGTGAACAGTGAAGGGACTCAGCCATATATATACATGTATCCATTCTCCCCCAATCCCCCTCCCATCCAGAGTATGCTGCTGCTGCTGCTAAGTCGCTTCACTCATGTCCAGGGTATACTGTCTTCTCAACTTTTATAAATCTAAAACTTTTTTTAAAATTAAAGTCTACTTGAAAATTTTTTTTAAAGTAAAATGCCAGAATCTTTCTTGCTGTTTCTAGAACCAAACCTTACAGACCTTAAGCTCTGTACTCTCACACTGGCCAGCTTCCTCCAGAGCACCCTGCCTGGGCCTGTTTTTCAGATACTTTTGGGAGATTTTCATCAAATGATTAAAAATCAAAGAGTCACTGTTAATGGAAACATGATTCAAGTGACAATGAGTACTTGATTCCCAGAATGTTTCGTTTGAAGCCTTAATGAGATTTACAGGATGTGCCTAAATTTTTATTTTGGTGTGTTTTTTTTCTTCGCTGATTATTGCAACCAAATTGGGTGAATCCAAACTTTTAGTAGCTGTGAAGCATTGCTCTGAAGAGATGAGGCTGGTAGGAGATACACTAATGAAGACCATATGAGCATTCCCTTTCCAACAAGATGTGAGGTAGAAACAACCGAGGTGCCAGGTGGCCAGGGGAAGCCCCGTGTGTAGAATGTGTCTGTGTTCCAAGGCATCTTTCAGATCCCAGCAGTGAGAAGGCATAGCTGGCTTCCTGAGGCTGAAGTTCCTCCTTTTATCTCCCAGAGTCTGTGCTGTTGCAGTCAGCTGCTATAAACAAAGTCAGACAGAGGCAAAACAACTTCTTGCATGGTTCCTGCCCAAACGTCTCCTCTGAAACACAGACATCTCAAAGGAAGACAGGGTCACATTGACTTCCACATAATTGGACCCACATTTCGGGAGATGTGCCACTGTTCCAGAGTGAAGGTTGAAAAAGCATTAACTACCAGTGCTCAGAATTTGTAAGAAGGGCCCTCCTCAGTCCCACCAGAGAGCAGAAGATGACACCGTGGAATTAGATGTGTGGCGGTTCCACCACCGAGACGCGGTGGGTCTTCTTACATGTGGTTGATTAGTTTGCAGATTAACTAGATGTCAGGAATTTGATGAGAAGAAAAACCACCTCAGAAAAATGTTCTCTCCTGGGGACTCCCAGAAGCTCCAGCCATGAGCAGGCCAGCCCCCAGAAGAACAAGGCACACACTCTCCTGTGCCCAGACTGGCCACCCCAGTTCCTAGAATTTATGGATGGTGACTGCATCCATGAAATTAGAAGGCACTTGCTCCTTGGAAGGAAAGCTATGACAAACCTAGACAGCATATTAAAAAGCAGAGATATCACTGCCA
This sequence comes from Madoqua kirkii, assembly GCA_006408675.1. NCBI lineage: Eukaryota > Metazoa > Chordata > Mammalia > Artiodactyla > Bovidae > Madoqua > Madoqua kirkii. Next base: position 4,600 of record SJYC01007773.1, on the reverse strand, counting down.
ACAAAGTCCATATAGTCAAAGCAGTCACGTACAGATGTGAGAATTGGTCCATAAAGAAGGCTGAGTGCAAAGAATTGACGCTTTTGAGAGTATGCTGAGAAAAGAGAACTCTCTTACACTTTTGGTGGGAACGTAAACTAGTACAGCCACTATGGAGAACAGTGTGGAGAATCCTTAAAAACTTGAAATAGAACTGCCATACGACCCAGCAATGCCACTGCTGGGCATATACACTGAGAAAACCAGAATTGAAAGAAATATGTGTACCCCAATGTTCATCGCAGCACTGTTTACAATAGTGAGGACATGGAAGCAACCTAGATGTCCATCAGCAGACGAATGGATAAGAAAGCTGTGGAACATATACACAATGGAGTATCACTTAGCTATTAGAAAGAATGCATTAGAATCAGTTCTAATGAAGTGGATGAAACTGGAGCCTATTATACAGAGTGAAGTAAGTCAGAAAGAAAAACACCAATACAGTATATTAATGTATATATATGGAATTTAGAAAGATGGTAACAATGATCCTATACGCAAGATAGCAAAATAGACACAGATGTAAAGAGCAGACTTTTGGACTCTGTGGGAGAAGGCGAGGGTGGGATGATTTGAGAGAACAACATTGAAACGTGTATATTACCATATGTGAAATAGATCGTCATTCCAGATTCCATGCATGAGACAGGGTGCTCAGGGCTGGTGTATTGGGGTGACCCTGAGGGATGGGATGAGGAGGGAGGTGGGAGGGGGGCTCAAGATGGGGAACACATGTACACCCATGGCTGATTCATGTCAATGTATGACAAAAACAACTATAATATTGTAATTAGCCTCCAATTAAAAAAAAAATTTGATGCTTTCAAATTGTGGTGCTGGAGAAGACTCTTGAGGGCCCATTGGACTGCAAGGAGATCAAACTAGTCAATCCTAAAGGAAATCAACCCTGAATAGTCATTGGAAGGACTGATGATGGAGTTGAAGCTCCAGTACTTTGGCCACCTGATGCAAACAGCTGACTCACTGGAAAATATTGAAGGCGAAAGGAGAAGGGGGCGGATGAGGATGAGATGGATTGATAACATCATCAACTCAATGGACATGAATTTGAGCAAACTCCAGGAGATAGTGAAGGACAGGTAAGCCTGGCGAGTGCAGTCAATTGGGTTGAAAAGAGTTGGACAGAACTTAGCAACTGAACAACCACCACCACCACACCAGTGTGAGGCACCTACAAAGCTCTGAGGCAGTTGGTCATTTCCACCATAAAATCACCAGCTTTCTTTTTACTGCAGAGATTATTCTGGAAACTAAAGTATAGTCAATGTTTGGTTGGGTTTTTTTGTTTTTTTTTTTTGCCCATGTGCTTGTGATTCCAGGACATATCATCTGCCAGCATTGCAACATAACCCACTGAGAAGCCAAAATAAATAAAGAGAAGAGAAAAAGGGAAAATGAAGAGAAAGCGCCCAGGATTAGATAGGAAGCTGTTGTCCATTTGGATTCTCTTGGCCTGTGTCCTCCACTGAAGAATGACCAGAGCTCTGTCTTCACCAGTCTAGAGCCATGTGGAGAGAGGGAGGGAATGTGCAAAGGCTGCTGCCAATATTCAACTATTGATCAGAGAAGCACCCTTTGGAGAATGACCTATGCATTTTGGTCTATGCGGCCCCTGAGATTAACCAGAAAGACTCTCTGCTTTTCAGATGGAGAGGGGTGAGCTTCCCAGGCCTGTGTCCCAGATGTTTGAGGATCTTCTTTCCCCAAAGTAGAAAAACCTTCCTTGTTCTTCTGTCAGTTGGTGGAGGATTTCCAGAGCTATGGAGTCAGAGTTTATGGTGATCAAAAGTTTTGATGGACCTGTCAGTCTCTGCCTGATCAAGTTTTCCATTTATTTTTATGATTATCCTTGATTTCAGTATCAAAGGCCTTCAAGTCCACTCTGACCTTCCTCATGTATACAGGCATTGTTTGATGACATGTGAATTTTAATTTATAAAGCCAATATATTTGTTTGATAAATCTACCATTTCAGCTTTGTTTCAAAGATTCTGCCAATGGGGTCATAGGCCATAAGTCAACACTACTTGGTTTTAAAATGTAGGTAAATAATTCAGAAATATTGAAAGTGGATGCTGACTCCTGTAGCCATTTCCAGGAGTAGCATAGTCTGTCGAGCAGGTACAAGTCCTGCCTCAAATGAGACTTTCAGAAGAAGGCCTTTGGGACAGACCTCTACGTCAGGATTCACAAATGGCCAGTGCTGGCCCGAGCACTTGGCACTCCCCAGGGCTTTCTCATCCCTCCCTGGACATCTGTATTAATAATAAAAGACCTCAAGTCAATAATCTAATCTTCAGCCTTGGAAACTTTAAAAAAAAAAAAAGAGCAAACTAAACAAACTAAACCTGAATCAAGCAGAAGGAAGGTAATAAGACTAGAGTAGAAAGAAATATAATAGAGAATAGGAGAACAATAGAAGAAATCAATGAAACCAAAAGCTGTTTTCTTGGAAAGATAAACACCATTGATAAGTTAGTTAACTAACCAAGGGAAAAAAAAAAAAAAGAAGACTCAAGTTAGTAAAATCAAGAGTGAAAGACAGGATATCACCACTGATCTTCTGGAAATAAAAAGGATAATTTTAAGGGAAAACCATAAACAACTACATGCCAGTGTAGTTGTAGTATATAACAACTAAAAACCCAGATGTAATGAACAAATTCCTGAAAAAATACAAATTACTGAGACTGCCTCAAGAAGAAACAGAAAAGTCTGAGTAGATCTATGAAAAACAAAGAGCTTGAACTATTAACTTTAAAACTTTCCACAAAGAAAATCCCAGGCTCAGATGTTTTCACTTGTAAATTTCATCAAACTTGTAAAGAAGAATTAATACTAACCTTTCACCAACTCTTACAGAAAATAGAAGGTGAAACATTTCCCAGGTCATTCTGTGAAGCCAGGATTATCCTGATTAAAAAACAAGCAAATAAACAATAAAACTGGACAAGAGCATTGCAAGAAATGAAAACTATACTTATTAAGACATCATTTCTTAATAAGATGGACCAAAAAATCCAAAAGTTTAACAACACATTCTATAGACAAAGCTGCAGGGAAACAATTCTCATAAAATACTGGTGGAAATGCAAGATGGTACAACCTCTATTGTGGAGAAGGCAATGGCAACCCACTCCAGTGTTCTTGCCTGGAGAATCCTAGGGACAGTGGAGCCTGGTGGGCTGCCGTCTATGGGGTCACACAGAGGGAAGGAAAACCTTGCAATGTTAGCAAAATTACGTGTGCATTTACCCTTAAATCCAATAATCTCACTTCTAGGAAACTAGCCTAGAGATGACTGGCAAAATACAAAAGGACACAGGGCAAGGCTTTTTGCTGCTCAGTGATTTGTAAAGACCAAAAGCCACCCAAGTGTCTGTCTGGTTGAATGAATTTTCATGCATTCACTCAAGGATTCAGGATACACAGCTACAAAACAGAAATGAGACACGGATAAGTAATGCCTCCCCAAAGTGGAGAAGATTAAGTATAAAAGCAAGGTGGGAAAAAGTGTATAAAGTCCTCTATCAGTTCCATGAAAAAAATACATGTGTCTATATAGACACAGAATTAATATATACCAATGCTCAAAAGGAGAAAGATTAAACAAAAAGTGTTTTAAACTTTACTTTACACTTTAAAGTAAATAAACATTAGGAGGAAATATAGTAGCCAGACACTTCTGATAAAACTTTCTTTGCAGTTTTGAGTCTGCAATAATGTAATCATTTTCAGTTCAGTTCAGTACTCAGTCGTGTCTGACTCTTTGTGACCCCATGAATCACAGCACGCCAGGCCTCCCTGTCCATCACCATCTCTCAGAGTTCACTCAGACTCACGTCCATCGAGTCAGTGATGCCATCCAGCCATCTCATCTTCTGTCGTCCCCTTCTCCTCCTGCCCCCAATCCTATTTTATATAATTATATTAAGTTGAGAAGCCAATTTCTAAAAACCCAGGGGAAAATTCCATAAGTGAATCCAACTATGTATCATTTTTGCCAAGTAGCCACACAAGGCAGAATCATTTTAAGTGATGTGAAAACCCTGATGGGATATGTGTGTGTGTATGCTAAGTCTCTTCAGTTGGATCCAACTGTTTGTGACCCCACAGACTGTAGCCAGCTAGGTTCCTCTGTCCATGAGATTCTCTAGGCAAAATACTGGAATGGGTTGCCAGGCCATGCTCCAGGGGATCTTCCTGACCCGGGATAGATCTGATGTCTCTTCTGTCTCCCACATTGGCAGGTGAGTTCTTTAGCACTTGAGCCACCTGGGAAGTCCTTGATGGGATATACCTCAGACCAAAAAGAAAAATAAAACAACATTTTAAACTGCTTTCAGTAATTTATGGGTCACAGTAATACTGTTGCTCTGAAACTTTACCTAAGATAAAGCAAAAGAGAAACTGTGTCAATGACCTGAAGATGAGAGCATAAAGAAAAAGAGACATAAATATAAAATCAAGGACTTTAAAGAAAATCACAGTTTCTAAATCTGAATGGGAACTTATCAGTATGAACTCATGAAGAATT